>OX439130.1:50254184-50461684 GCA_949318235.1 Ecdyonurus torrentis
TAAGGACCGTATATATATCCATATGGTAAGGACCAATATTACTGTTTTGTATCATAAGTTTTTTGTAATACCGGTATTTCAACAGTATGAGAAATGAATTTAGTGTTACTTGGTATATATTGAGGATAAGAACAATAATTTTCTCTCTCTCTCTCTCTCTCTCTCTCTCTCTCTCTCTCTCTCTCTCTCTCTCTCTCTCTCTCTCTCTCTCTCTCTATGTCACTGCGACTATTGAGGTATTATTGACTTGTTGAGTGAATATGGTATGCATTGTTAAGTTTGCTTCTATTGTTCTGTATAATGTATACAGCACAGTGAATAAGCAAGCAAGCAAGCAAGCATCAGTTTCGTATGAGAGGTATATTGAACATTGGTGAACAATATTATGTATATGCAAGTATATTATATATTATATACATATAGAATTCGATCGCAAAAAAAGTGAGTGTATGCCCTTGAGGACACGCGGGCCCGCCCCCGCGTAAACACGGGCAAAAGCACGGCTATCTAAAGCTGCCAAGTGGCTGTTAAACCCATGCTCTAATATGATGCCGACACTTGCAGAGTATAGAGAGGTTACCCTTACCTCACCCACGTGATATGAAGGTCATGAGGTCAAAGTTTAACTCTAATGAAATTTTAATTTGATGGTGAAACACTGATTCGCTTGCTTCATAACATTGAACCCACTGAATATTTGATACCAACTTTTTTTCCTTTTTTTTTTTCCCCTCGGTTTCAATCAATATATAAAATACTCAGCAATGTGATGTACATTTTTATTTTTATTATTAATATATATAGAGAGGAATTTGTGTTATATGTTTAGTAAATATTAAATGATATGCTCATGCTTATATGACGAGTCAGATTTTACATTATATTGTGAGGGTCACATAAATTATGATGATACATGGTAGTTAAGTCCCGGCCTGTCATAAAATAGACTGTGTTAAACGTATGTGTAAGCGTTCCTGAGAGGAAATTATAATATGTACGTACGTACGTTACGTACGGTGTATATATGGAGAAGAGGCTCTGCATTTGGCCAGGGTATATAGAAAGAGAGGGTGAGAGGGTTGCAAAGATTCTAGCTGACTTTGCAACTACGTTGGACGTTATAGGGTGACATTTAAATTTGTTCTCCATTTGTTAAACTTCTCACTTTTGTCCTTTCTCACTCTCACTCCATAGAACGGTCCATTAAAATGAATGTTAATTCACAGATAATGTCTAATAAATTGTAATAATAAAATATCAAAATTTAAAAAATATACGAGTACTTGACAAGTATAGTTCTTGATCTTTTTTTTTTTTAGTTTATATATTATGTTGTACGTACTTTCAAAAAATATAAAAATAAAAAGATTAAGGCCATATTATTGCTTGACATTATTATTATATTTAAAAGCAGAAGTATATAAAATATAATATTTTTATTGTTAAGTATTTCCAATAAAATATTGGTGATAAAATAATATATCATAAGAGCTGGTTTTAGGCGTTTGTATTTGTATTATTTAAGCAAGTTTTTTTTCCCCTCTTGTTAACTGGTTTATAAGCTGAATGATATCTTGTCAATAATATGCTTGTCTTACGAAACTTTATTAATATTACGCACGTATATAGTGTATATAAATATGTTGCATTATAACAAATTAACAGAAAGAGAAATTCTTATTTATTGATCTACTATTATAATAATTACATAAAGTGTTATATAAATTAAATAACAGCTAGATTTATATTTAAAAGATTCCACGAACTCTTACAAGTTCTCTCTCTCTCTCTCTCTCTCTCTCTCTCTCTCTCTCTCTCTCTCTCTCTCTCTCTCTCTCTCTCCCTGTCTCTCTCTCCCTGTCTCTCTCAGAATTTACATTATCTTTTACCAACATTTCTAAAATGGGACTTTCTTTAAATTTTGTATTTGATTTCTTTATATTAGCCGCTGTATTTTTTTTATTTTTTAATAATGAAAATAAGTTTTATTTGTCTAATTAAACGATGATAGATTTTGCGTATTAAGGCTATCAAATTTAAGCCTGTGTGGAGTATATTATATCTATTATAATGGTATATCTATTGTATGAAGAATAAAGTAATGAATATTTAATTTTTCGTTTCAATAAACCATATATTTTTTTCATCATTTCATTTTGTATACATAATTAATATGTGTTTATTTTTCTATTTTTAACTATATTCATTAACATAATTAATAAATTTTAGAAACAGTTGTTTCTAAAAATAAATTAACGTATGAAATTGTAAACTCACAGTCGTCAATGAAATAGCTCATAAATATGAGAAAAAAGAGTTAATGAATGGTCAGATAGTGGGTTTATTATGCTATTTTATAATATCAAACATAGTGGGCGTGGACCATACTCTCTCTCTTCTTTTTTTTAATACTATTTCTGTTTAAATGTCATTTTATGCCTTTAGGCAATACGAACTGTAATTAATCTAAAAATACTGATTTATTTTATCTATATTTTAGTATTTTTTAAATAAATAACCGTATTTTTTTTTTTCAAATATATACTGCGTGTGTGTTTGTGTGTGTACACATACACAAATACACACACACACACACTTAAAAGAGCACTTTACGTATTGTGTATACTTTTTTCACGATAACGTTGTGTTTTTAAGACTGCTATATTCAATTACGTTTGACCGCCACTGGGTGTACATATAAGATTGGGTGGGGAAGACGACGAGAGAGAGAGAGAGAGAGAGAAGTAGTATAGTAGTAGGATATTGCATAGAAATACGAGTCAAGAATTTTAATAAGCAACTTCTCTTCTTGTAAAGAAATGACACTCTTACACTCGACTCAAAATGTTATAGGTCACGATCAAAATAATATACGGGGTGTGTCACAAATGTACACGTTACCTTAAGGTACATCAAGTCAAAGTTACCTTAAGACAAGGGTTTTTGACCGGGCGACCTAATATTTTAAAAGGTGCTATATATAAAATTAAAAAAAAAACTGGAGTTAAAATGAAACTTTAACTCAAAATTTCAGAGTGAGACAAGGATTTTTTTTTTTTTTTTTTTTTTTTTTTTCACTTTGAAGGCAAGATATCAATTTGTACCTAATAAAACCTCCCTAATCGGCAAAAAAAAAAAAATAAATTTTAACAGTTAAATAATTTCGGATGAGATTAAGAGGCGATCATGCGAACAATCACAACCCTAATAATGCCCTTAAAATTATTTTACCCTTTACCATTGATTTTGTGAGGGTTTATTTGCAATCCAAGATGTTACCGTAAAACTTCTGTACTTTTTTTTTTTTTAACCATACATTAGGACTTAAAATTTGAGGTTATTACTTATTAGAAGTGCGTGCACAGGGATTTGTAACACACGTGGTATATAATGTAAACGAGCACTGACTTAATGTATCATTTTTACCGGGTGATCTATCTCAATTTTATTGATAACATCCCACACACATATACACGTATGTCAGTTAACGTTTCGTAACAGAAAAAAAATATTTATATAAAAATAATTGAAAAGCTAAAATATCTTCTTCCTACGCGATCGATCCTATAGGAGATGATGGTTAATGTTTTTGACATTTTTCGATAAATATATAAAATGAAACATGATCCTTTTCATGTTTTTAATTTGTCCTTAGCTTATTTTCTCTTTTCAATGTATTTTCAAATATGGAATGTAACTTTTTGACCTAAAGTTCAGTATAAATTTAACCCTATATAAAAGTCGTAAAATAATTCACGTTTATGTTTTAACCGTGCGTTAACCTGGGTGACTTTAAATTTAAATACCTTTAACAATATTTGATATAAATATGTCATAAAGCATAAAATTTTTACTTGATGTTGTATCTCAAAAAAAAAAAAATTTATGGACTTGCCAAAGATAAAGATAAGTAAAGATAATAAAGACCTTTAAAGTCAGTGGCTGTCCTATGTAATGCTAATGAGAAACACGTAAAATTAATATAAATAAATAAATTAATAGTATAATTATAACAAAACAAGCTAAGATTTATTGAAGGATTTTTGTATCAGCCTCATAATTATTATTACGTCAATACTTAATTTTTACTTCATTTACTTATTAATCGTAGAAAACTAGTTTTAATTTAAATCAAAACATGAGCATTTTTTTTTGAACATTGTAACGAATCAAGCTATTAATTAATTTTAATTTGAGTATATATATATATATATATATATATATATATATATATATATATATATATATATATATATATATATATATATATATATATATATATAAATTATTAATGACATATTTCTATATAGTATCTTGTTAAAGTTACAAACACAAGAAAGACATCATCAATATGCACACAACACTATGGTTTATATAGTGAGCTATATACACGTGCACGTGCGTTGAAAATGTAAGGTCACTCCAGTTTACAATATTATACGATGGCCTATTGTGTGAATTGTTGTAAAACTTGAGTATAAGTCAAGATGACATGTGATCAAATTTACCTGTGCAAGGTCTCTTAATGTTTGAAACACTGCAACGTTTTGTTTTGTAATTAGTGCACGTGCATCATAAACTATATGACGTGCATTTTATTTTTTTATTGGTAAAATTGTGAGCTATATATATATTATATATATATATAATATATTATATGAATAAAATTGTATAGTGTTTTTTAAAACCTTATTCCCTTATTGATGGGAAACAAAAACTAGCATCTACCATGGATATTTAAATATATTTTTGAAAAGGGGAGGTCAAGGTTTATGAACAAATCTGTAAATAATTTGATATAAATATGCGCGATCCTTTAGAAATTTCTACTAACATAAAAAAATTATTGCATTTTCTAATAGTTTGATTTTTCATTAATTTATTATTTGATGTTATACTTATTTATGTTATTATTACGCTTCTTAAAATGCAAATTTAGAAAACCATTAAAACTACCTCCAGTTGTGCTCCAAAAATCTTTTCTCTCTCTCTCTCTCTCTCTCTCTCTCTCTCTCTCTCTCTCTCTCTCTCTCTCTCTCTCTCTCTCTCTCTCTCTCTCTCTCCCCGGAATTAATTAACTTATTTAAACTTGAGTGCTTAAAAATATGCAATAATAATATTTGACATAATTGTGTGTTCAAAAAGAAGAATTAGCAAATAGCATTGAGAAAGATAAAAACATTATTATTCACAACCCTGATATGTACGTATGTTAAATATTACATACAATAATAAAAAATAAAAAAAGTTAAAAATAGCCTATGGAATGTTTATATAAATGTTAAATAATTTAAATTTTGTGACTACCATCATGTTTGTATATTTAGTTTTTTATTTGTTTTTATTTATTTTATTACTTACGTTGACCTTACTGTGAGAATACTAAAAAAAATGGTGTATGTATTTCATATTATATATGTATAGCTTATTCTAAAAGTATAATATAAAAAAGAATTATGCAAATTGTAATTTTATACTTTTGTCTGCATCTGCTTTTTGAATTCATTTTTTGTTTGCACAGTTTTTTTTTTCTTCACTAAAAGTATTTATTTTTCATGTAAGTGATAATATATTATATTATATAAATGATACAATAATAATTTACGGAACATTTAAATTAAACAATGCAATATTGTAATTCATTTAGTTTCCAAATTATAATGTTACAAAAACAGTGCAGCTTCGATTAAAAAAAATAATAATAAAAACAAAAACAAAAAACGCAAATTTTTATGTATCTTAAAGTATCATGTACAAGTAGATATTCATTAACTGCACAGTGTTTTATTTTTTTCAAATGTACAATTTTTATGGTTGTTTGTAAACCTTGCACTTTTTTTCTCTCTCCCTACAAAAAGTGCAAACCATTTTAAAATACTGACATATATAAATCAGTGCATCTTGTAAATATGAGGTACTTAAAGCTCAATATGACTAAAGCAATCACATCTAAAACTAATTATAATTAAAAAATATTTTATATTCTTAAATTTGATACTTTTTCGGTGGAAAAAAAAACACATACCCAAAAGTATGAATTTATGTTTCTTGCACTTAATATTTTAAAACTAAAACTAATAATAAGTATGAATATGTTAGATAAACATAATATAACGTATAATTAAAAATGATATTTTTAAATAATTTTTATAATTATATATAAATGTCTATTCCCGTGGTGACGACTTTCCAATAACTTTCCTTTATTAAGGTTAAAAGTATTAAGTCAACATTACATTACATTAAATGTAGATGCAATCGATATACAAGCTCAAATTATATCTAGTTGCCATAACAATGATTTAAGTAAACGTTTGATTAGAATTAATGGAACAATAAATATTTCTTATATTTAGAGAGAGAGAGAGGGGGGGGGGGAGTATACGTTTACTTTTAAAATTCAGTAGAAAAAATATTAAATAATTTAAAAAGGCCCGAGTTTTATTTTTATAAAGATAGATTTTCATTATATATTCCATTACAAAAGCGGATGTTTTTATAACTTTGTGTGTGTGTGTGTGTGTATTATACTGTGTGTTTAATATCCGCCCATCTTGGGGTAAATAGTTTTAGCTTTATGTGTACATACACAAATAAGAGTATATTTTTAAATTTCGTTTGTATACTTTCATGAATAATACAATATACCTAATCCATTTGCATAAGATATTATGTATAAGGAAACACACACACACACACACACACACACACACACACACACACACACACACACATTATATATATATATATATATATATATATAGAGAGAGAGAGAGAGAGAGAGAGCTTCGATAAATTTGAAATAAAATTTGGATACATTTCCTGACGTGAGTGATAGCTGATAGATGATCAAAGTAAAGTGAAGTCGTACTTGGGTTGGTGAAAAAACTATAGTATTTTCAAGAATTACAAAATATTATGTTAAACGTATAAATTATCAATGTAATCAATGGACCTTTTCAGCAGTGCTCATAAAGTTTTTTTTAAACTTTATAACTGGTGTTATCTATTTTTTCATTAAAAGGTAAAATTTTATCACAGAATTTACACAAAAATTTATTCATAAAAGTTCAGATTACTTAGAAGGTGCTAGATAGCTCCCTTTCCATAGAGCTATGAAAATATATAAAATAAATAAATACTATTTGTAGTATGGGAATTGTTTGTTATTATTATTTTGAGGCATTTTAAAAAAATACTTAAAATAATTATTCATTGCAGAATAAATTACGTTATTTATTATTTCCCCCGTGTAGATATGGGTGGATAAACGAGGGTTCTTTTTTTGAATGTTCAATAAGAGAGACGAATCTCTCTCTCTCTCTCTCTCTCTCTCTCTCTCTCTCTCTCTCTCTCTCTCTCTCTCTCTCTTGTGTGTGTCTGTGTTATTAAGAGACGGTCCAACGGCATAAGTTTTATAAATAGATCGTCAACTCACCTACCTACCTTCCTACCTACCTATAGTACGTATGTTTTGTTTGTGGTAGGTATAACATGTGAACTATTTATATACATCACTTATGTGTGTGTGTGTGTGTTAGTGTATACCAACTTAAAACATTTTATAATAACTAACGAGTTACATATTACTTACTTCATGTAATATAATAATTTAACTTTGCTACTATCTTATACACAAAACAACAAACATGGGATTTAAATAGAATTTATTTGTAAAAATAGAATATATATATATATATATATATATATATATATATATATATATATATATATATATATATATATATATATATATAAATAGACCTTGGTTTATTTCGAAACTTTTTTCTCTTCGATTATTTTTTTAACTACCTATATATTGTTATTTCTAATATTTCCATTTTTGTATATGCATATAAAAACAAAAGCTGCTATCATTTGTATAGAAATAAATATGCTGTACGACTTTTTAAGTTAAACTAAAATGAAGTCTAGGTCTCAAATTTCATGCATTACGTATGTAGTGAAAGGACAATGAAATAGGATATCTGAATATCTTAAAGGTGCTATTTAATTAATTCCCCCACTCCTTCCTATTAATTACTGCGTATACTTATTGTGAACTGCGTTTTTTTCTTCTCGCAAAATACTATAGTTATCAAGAGATTATTATCTTAAAATAAAAATATCGATCGTTGATTAAAATTAGATTTTAGTCGCTCATTTGTTTTCTCTTTCCCCTCCTCTTTCATCTCTTCTATGTAAAACATTCAAAAGTGGTCTTAATTAAAAATTAAATCTAATCAAATGCTTAGTAACACTTAACGTAAAAATATAAGAATAGCAGACGAATTTTAGCTAGAGAGAGTCGATTTTGCATGCTTTTTATTATTATTATTATTATAGAAGTGAAGCAGCTTCAACTAGCTTTATTATTTTTATTTTTTATACTTAGTTAGCATAAAAAGTTTTAATCGTGTATTCTAAATTTAGTTAAAAATAATTTTTGTCTAAACAGCTTCCAATTGCGTCTAGAACAAGTCTGGTACAAAGAATGTAGATTTTCAAAGATCGTAGCTACACATACTTATATTGTCATAGTTAATTTGAATTTGTTTACATTTATGTGCGGGCATAATTATATTGGTGGTAATAAGACAAGTAAATATGACTTATTGTGGCAGCTACAGAGAGAGAGAGGGAGAGAGAGAGAGAGAGAGAGAGAGAGAGAGAGAGAGAGAGAGAGAGAGAGAGAGAGAGAGAGAGAGAGAGAGAGAGAGAGAGAGAGAGAGAGAGAGAGAGAGAGAGAGAGAGAATGACGTGATAAGTGAATGAATTCTAAAGAACCCGTTATACGTCACTTTGATATCATTTAAATTCCAAAACTAAAGCAGCAACGTCATATACATATATGTAAAAACTTCTTCTTCTTTTCTTCTTCTTCTTCTTCTTCTTTGTTTTTGTTTTTTGTTTTTTTGCACGCAACCTACTGTAAAATACATTATAAAATAATAATGATTATCATATTATTATCACATTTATCATGTCATAATATTTAATGTATTTCTGATTATTATTATTTTTTCATATACATTTAAAAAATAATAATAATATTAATAATAAAAAGTTTATTAATTATGTATTAAAATAATTTTGTAAACTAGTAAAAGTATCTTTGCATTCTAAATGCTATTAAAAGAAATGAATTCTATGCAGATAATATAATTATTATTATGTTGTTTTTAACTATTAGAATGAAAAATGTAATATAATATATTTTATACCAAGAATTTTTTTAATGAAGGCTCTGCTTAATGAAGTAGAATAGCTTTGCATATTTATATTATATTATGTGTGTGTATAATATTATAATATATAATATAATACTTTATTATTGTCTAAGCATGTTTATTTTCATGCTCTCTCTCTCTCTCTCTCTCTCTCTCTCTCTCTCTCTCTCTCTCTCTCTCCCTCCCTTTCTTTTCTAAATGCAATTACATGCAGTGTTTTAAATTCATTCTTATCTTAAAATTTTATAAAATTAATATCAATATAAAAAAAAAAAGAACGACGAAAAAAAGAAAGAAGTTTCATTCTAAAGTTATTGGATTGAATATTCAGTAAACGTATGTTAGTATTTGAAGCCTTATACTTTATATTATTATATATATGAAGCATTTGGATATATATATTTTTTTCTCTCTCTCTCTTTATAATTCTATTTTCTGCTATGCTTGTGTGTATGGAAATCAATAATTTTGGCCTACTAAATATCCGCCTGCAGGATTGTATGTTATGCAACCTGTTTGTCAGTAATGTGTTGCGGAGTTGCCTACCTTTGCAGGATATGTGAAGCTTTTTTTTTATAAAGCCTATTTTGAATTGAATTGAATTTTAGCAAATTTTTTTTTTTTAACTAATTACGATTCTACAATTACTGAGTTTTTTTAATACAATTGATGGATTCTAATTGAAAAGGGGGATTAATTTTGAAAAAAAAAAAAAAAAAAAAAAAAAAAGATAATAATTATAAAAGATAGTATGGCGAGACAATGGCCTTTTCGCCCTTGGGTTTTAAAAAGATCAAATGCACATAATAATCATAATATGCGGACTTATCTTAAACCTGTTGGGTATATAAAGCTAAACTTTTCCAACCTTTTTAGGGCAAAGAAATTATTAGAGATCTCCGGGATGGCAATTGGGCGATGGTCTAATTATACATCACAAATCACAATCATATAATTACCAATTATTACAATTTATGAGTCGTTGATGGAAATACGTTGTTTGAAACTTATTAGAAATTATGAATACAGAAATTTCGTATAGTTGATTTTGTGATGATAAACAAAATCAATCAATCATCTAATTTTGTGATTGAATTTTATTCTCTCTCTCTCTCTCTCTCTCTCTCTCTCTCTCTCTCTCTCTCTTTCTGTAAATGGGACTTCCCCACATAATATTAAAAAATAAATAAAAAGTAAGATGCAATTAGAAGAGAGAAATGAGATTGGATTGATAGAGGATCTAGCTAGGACACGCACGCACACACACACTCATGCATGTATTGCAGCATACATATATACACACGCATGCACGTACACTTGGACTGTATAGCTAAACGAACATTCCGTGCATCAGCTACAAACACACGTATGTATTCATCGGGCTTACACAATCTTGTCAAATATAGAACACACATAGTCTTAATATACTTTATGTATATTTAAAATTAATTTTTATATTCAAGCAAGCCATTGCGTGTGACGTATATCCTTTAATATACTAGGTATAAGTAAATAAAATAATAATTGTTTAGTAATGTTTAATAATTTATTTATTAGGAAAAGTCAGAGCAATAGTGATCAAGTATGCAAAACAATAACAATATAATTAATAATAAAATAACAATTAATAAATCAATAAATTAATGACTTGAGACTTTCTTCAAAGTTGTTCTTTGAGGAAACAAAATGAACAAATGAAGGGTTTTAATATAAAATATTATGAAGAATTATGACACACTGGAGATTTAAATTTTAAGCCTGTAATGCTTCATTTACTTGATTTTAATATTTTTTGCTTATATAAACCGGTGACTCACCAGTGAAAATTTAAACAGAGATACCCAACACTACGAGCTTAAAATTTGGTATCAGTTTTCTTTTTATGAAGACATTGTTTTAGTGTTCCTTTGAAATAGAAAGTAATTGGTATTTGTTTTTTTCTCTGATTAAAAATTATAGTTAGCTAAAAACACGTATTTCGTCATTTGAAATTGTCTGGCTGTAAGGTTTTTAAGGACCTAGAAATTAAAGAGGCTCTTATCATTTTCCCGCGTCACCTGTGATTGGTTATTGCGTGCTCCACCGGTAAGCCTCATTATAAAATTATATCAAGTTTACTGACCCTGATGTATAACACTTTAGTGTTGTAGGATGTTTCTGTTTGGTCAGTAGATCTGTTTATTTTTTAAAATTGTATCTTCTAAAAGCAATCACATATTAAAAAAAAAAAAAAAAGTTGAGACATGTTGGAGAACATCCAATGTAAATCAAACTAAATAACGTATTTAATTTTATTGTTTTTCTCCGAGTTAGTTAATTTGTTTGTAAACATAAAAGATGGGAAATTTTAACTTTAATTAAACAATTTAACCCATTTTTATTATTTTCATTTCTTTCTTTTTTAAAACATATTCAGTAGCAGCCACTTAATTAAATTATTTACACATTATCTTGACATCTTATTAAAGATAAATCTCTAGCAGATGGTCTTTATTTTATTTATTTTATCAAATTATCATTTATATAAATTTTTATTTTAAAAGTTTAAAGGTGATCTTTTTATACATAAATATTTTTATTACCATCTTGCTACTAATGAAGTCTAATAAATTTATTAAAAATTATTTTTATGGCACAGAAATATTTATCATTGAAATATAAATAATAATAATAATAAGTTTTGAATATACCTAATGTGAAGCAGAAAATAGAAAAATGTAATTGATTGAATGTTAAAGTTGGGTTGTCAGTAGTTTTGTGTTATCAACGTTTCTGTATATAGCAGTCTGAGCAAATTGTCATGACAATATACGAGAGAGGGAGAAAGAGAGAGAGAGAGGTTATGTTTTGGAATCCAGGGGTTTCCCAGGGGATTCTCCTCAAGAGTGAGTGAGAATTTGTGAGGGAGCGGGAGCATGCAAGAGCAAGGGCACTGGGGTACGGGGTGAAGAAAGGGGACATATGTACAGTACCGGTACGTAGGAAAGAAAAATTTATAGCAAAGTAAAAGTTAAGACGAAGTCTACAGGAACATTGCGCGGCGTCGGCGACGTACGTAGTGAGAGTGCGACGAGAGAGAGAGAGAGAGAGAGAGAGAGAGAGAGAGAGAGAGAGAGAGAGAGAGAGAGAGACGGCGGCAGCAGTGCCACAGCAGGAGAGTAGGAGTAATCGATAACGGACGGACGGAATTCTATTTTGGGCGCTGGTTGCATAACCCTTCCTCCCCTCGTTTTCTCTCACTCACTCACTCCCGCCCGCCGCACCCCACCCCCTTTATATATATGCTCTCTCTGCCTTGCCTTCTCGTCCTTGCAAAAAAAAAAAAAAAAAAAAAAAAAAAAATGGGGACATTAAGTAAGGTGGTTGTCACTCTTTAAAAAAAATAATACAAATTGTTGATTTGTTAAAATTAAAGCTGTTTATATTTTAAACTCTTTGCATGTGTTTGTTTACAGTTTCAAATTTTATTAAGTTTAGTGTTGTCTACTTACTTTGTTTTCTAATTGTTGTTTTTGTATGTTTTCAGAGAGAAGAGACAAAAGATAGAAGATATTAAAAAGAATATAAGAGATGCAATAATAGTGAGTATTTCATTTTCAATAAATTATTTTATAATTCCTATCTTAGATTGTAACAGGTTGCTAAATATATATAAAAAAAGGATAAAAGTATGAATATTTCAAGAATTATGTTTAAATTTATGATGCTCATTGCTTAAGACGTCACAGGTTCATAACCCGTGAAAATTTTCTAGCCATCGTGTATCTTGATTTGTATTGTAATGTATTAAAAAATAACGTATAATCTATATACTTCCACAGACTTATACCTGAGGGTGAATTTTAACTCACGTTTTCACAATCCTTTAATTATACACTGATAAGATGGTACAGCCATCTCATATTGGAACCGACTATAATTAGTATATGTGCAGAGTAAAATAATAAAATAGTTGCCTTCTATCATGATAATATTCGTATGTATTACGTCTGCTATTGTGTATCTAAATTCAAAGCACTGTTGCATATCATTATAATTTTCTTCAATGTAAGAATTGATAAACTGCATTTCAAATTTTATTAACTGCTATTATATTGTAAAATACTTGATGAATAATTAAATTAATTATATTATGCTAATTTGATTGAATATACATAGAAGTTTATCAAATTTAAATGACATTAAAATCAATCAGTTTTGAAAGGGGGGGGGGGGGGAACTATAGCTAATAATGCCAGATACATAAATTCTGTAAATTTCTATAGTCAATAGTTAAACATTAGCCTGGAACAGGTATTGAAATACTACAATAATACCTAATGCAGGTAGAACATACTAAAATATAGTTGTAACTCACCGACGCTGTAGACGTTGTAGAATATCAATACCAGGTCCAGCTTAATATTAACTTTTTTTTTTTTTTTTTTTTTTTGGTAAAGGATAAAAATGAGGTACGCGGTTATTAAACTAAAAGTACGTAGTAAGGCCAGAAAAAGCTGATATTCTTGCACAAGGTTAAGAGACAGCTAAAAATGTGCAAAATTTTGCGAGGGTCACATTGCATTTTTTTTTTTAACAATTTAAGCTCATATCATAATTAAAGCCCCATGTATAAATTTCACCAAGGTGTCCTCTTCCTGATCTGATAGTCACGGGACTTGAAATAAGTATAGTTTTTACCATTGAATTTTTAAAGAAATTTAAAAATTACGGGGTCAACGTGTGAATGTTAGGGACAACCCTTAAAGTAATTCTGTATAATCTTTTCCTACAGTTTAGCACTTAACTGTAAGGGTATTCGTTGTAGGAAAATTTAGTTGTTCATTTTGAACTCTTGAAGCTTTATTATTTTTTTTCTATTATTATTATTTTTTTTTACATGTCTTTATAATTCCGATTATGTTTCAAATTTGATCTCTAGGTAATGCATTTCTGTAAATTTTATGAAGGTAAATGTGTTATTAAATTCGGTATTTACTTGCGTCATAATCAATCAAAATGTTGGGAGCACTTGTTGGCTCGTCTGTCAAGGTTAGAACTATTAATTTGTTTGTAGAAAAAAAAAAAAAAAAGCAGTATGTATATATATATATAATATATATATATATATATATATATATATATATATATATATATATATATATATATATATATATATATATATATATATATAGTGGTTTAAGTTTTGTTGAAACGTATTATGCAAGTTAGTTGGTAATAAATGTTAATTTGTGAGGTTTCCTTTTGCAATCCAGTACATAGTTTTCATATTGTAGACCTTTGAAGCCGTAAAATTTACTTTCAAAATACCATATATACACACACATGGTGGTTACTTTATTATTTTTATTTTATTCACCCTTTGTTTTCTAAACTAGGAACACCGTTGAAAAATTGAAAATTTTACTAAGGTGAATGACCTTTAATGTTTTTTTTTTTTTTTTTCGTCCTTTTAATTTTTAACTCCTGTTAAGTAATAAGTTTACCAACATTTATTGTATCTAAATTTAGATAATTTTATAATTTTTATCGTCACTTTTGAGAGTTGATTTTACAATAACTAGTTTGTAGTTTAAATAACACTGGGAAAAAAAGCGACTCGTGTGCTTTGTTTTTAGTGGGACTCATAAATGCTTAGAGAAATAAATAATTTAAAATCTGCCGTAACAGATGTTGATATTTGATCGGTTATTTCAATCCATTCGTGTTTGATCAAATCACCCCAATATGTAAGTTGTGCATTTTGTTTTTATACATATCATCACTTACATACTAAATGCTAGGTCTTTGTATTATAATATAATTCTGTATATCCTCCCCCCTTAAATTTAAGACATACGACCTACAAATGTAATTGCAAATTTGTGCCGAGTTTGTGTCTTAAGCTCACAGTTGTCTTCTGTATGAGCCAGGTAAATCTCTGTAATTTAGTTTTCCACTTAAGTCTCTCATCATAAACCAAGAATGCTTTACTGAGCATCGTATGGCAAATAATTTCAGTAGAACAAATTTTAGTTAGAATGATAAGTAATTGTTATGATAAAGCAAAATCGAACACAAATATGGGCTTAATATAACAAAATACATATTTAAGTTTTGAATAATTTTACAAAATTTGGTATTGCTTATAATGATACTAACAAAGTGCTTGATATATATTGATATATATATATATATATTTTTTTAAGTATTTTGAGGATCGGAAGTATTTTTAGTAATTTTTTTTAAAGCTTAATCGAGTGGTGTTAAGAAGGATGGTTATAGTTCCCAAGAGAATTGCTTGAGTTTACAAAATTATCGATTTCAGAATTACCTTAAAAACAATAAGGCTTATAATGAAAAAAAATTTAAAATCAATAGTAAGTTAAGTTGTTTATATAGACTTAATACATTTAATATTAGGGTAACCCGAGAGAATTAACTAAAATAGACGTGTTTTATTATTATTTTTTTCTTTCCCAATCTACAATACCCCCCCAAAAATGCAACAGTTTCTGAAATTCAATTTCAATTCAAACTTCTTTATTTTAAGCGAAGGTTAAGGTAAAAAATGCCCTCTTTTTTTTTTTTTTTTTTTTTTTTTGTACGCCCTCAACCCTTTAAAAAATTAATGCACACAGTAAAATGATACATGATATAGAACATTTTACATAAGAAACAATTAATAAAAATATTTTTTAAATGTACTTCTTGAAATAAATGTTTGATTGAAATTATGATGATGATTTGATTAATGATTTTGTGTATAATATAATAGTGATGTTTGTACGACAAATAAGTGACGTGATTGTGTGTTACAGACGATTACAGGCGCAATGAGCACGCTCACACCCCCTGTAGCGCTGGAGAAAGCAAATAACCAAGCTCGTATAGACTACATACAGGACGTAGCCTCGCAGCACGACTTTGACTACCCTCCAGTAAGTTACCTTACTTTACTTACTTATACTTTACAATACTGACATATACTGCACTTTATAACTGATATTTTGTATAATTACACGGCAAAAGTGAAGGTACATACTACGCTGTAGGTAATGTGATTTACTGGGCGATACAAGGCGCAACCTGTGTATTTTAAATGCAGGGGCTATGATGTGAAGGAGAAAACAGCGGCAAAATACTTTGCCCGGTATTTTTCACGCAATATGGCCACTAAATAAAGTACACACATTGCGCATCATCGCACGGAAAATCAAATCGCTATATATAAGAATACCTTTATTTGTAAAAATATATCCCTGTTTTCCCTTCTTCCAAATTTCTTCAACGATCACCTAATCATGTAAGGAGATTAAATTATGACTATACCTGCGCAAAAAATTGTAAAAAAAAAAAAAAAAAAAAAAAAAAATCTTATTTTATTATCACTAGAAATGTCATCAACTTCCGTCATCCATTCCTTAATCGAAGGAAAGAAAACATAGTTCAACATAGATTGCCCTATCTAAATCCATATTATTTGCTCAGCAGATAAATAAATATTGTCAAAAACTGCTTCATGGACGCACAAATATTTATTGTGTTGAATGAAAAAAAAAAAAAAACAAAAAAAAACAACATTATATAGCATTTTACACTACTTTAATTGTATCATATTTATGTATTTAAAGATATTGATTTAAGATTTTGTATACCTGTTACCGTTCTGTAAGGGATTTTATTAAATGATTTTTTCCCCTTTTGGAGAGCAGAGTGTTCCATATTTTAATTAAATATTACTACAGACAGAATATTATTATTATTCCAACTCTATACGCATAGCAATGTAAGAAAGATAATACTCGTAACGTAACAGAATGAGTTGTTTCCGTGTAGTTATTTTGTAATACATATTATTATAGTTAAAGTTGAATTAAAAATTGACGTCAGTAGAGATATCCCCCATTGTTTTTATTAATCTTTTAGTTGTGTAATTTAAACGTAGTCAATGTAAAACATATTGTTTTTTATGTTGTATACGTAACTGTTTTTCATACGTAATTAAAAATAATGTGCAATACACTGGTCATTCTTCAAGTCCCTCCATTTTTTGTATAACGCCTAAAAATTATGCAACCAGAGGGGTACATTTGTTGTGCGGGTTGCATAAACACAAATTTTTGCAGGCGTTTATAGATTGTCTTGCGCTTTCTATTTGATTTATTATTTTTTTTTTTTTTTAATTAAATCTTTTAGTTAATAATTTATAAAAAAAATTAGCAATTCATACAGCCCGCTAACTCTATGATTTAAAACAGAGTTCCTTATCAAAGGGGAAAAAAAAAGTATTGTATCGTTCCAGTGTTTACAACATATAATGTTAGGCACAAAAATTAATAACTTCTAAAACATAATTGATGTTCGATAATTGAGTAGTATCCAACAGTTAGTACTTAACTGTATTATTACTATTATACCGGTAAAAGTTAAATAAATATAGCTTGAATCATGATTTCTAGATAGTTCTCAATTTACTGCTGTTGATACGCGAGTGAGCGATTGATGTGATGTGAATTATTGATACGTAGAGGAGAGAGAGAGAGAACCGCCATATAGGTGTATTTTTTTTTTATCAGTGGAAAAGCTTGGCTGTTAGGCGAGAAGTATATGTTTGATAACGATCTGGCACGCTTATATACACACTATACAATCAACGACAAAACACACACTGTGCAGTGTTATCATTGTTCTACACGCTTAATGAGCGCATTATACGACTATTCGATTCTCAGAATATTAAGCTTCTAAAAAAGTTTTGACCTTTATATAAAATCTATGTATATAAACCATGATGATATTATTATGTATTATAATACATTGATTTTTTTTTTCTTCTTCTTCTTCTTCAAAAGTTCATTTGAATTAATAAACCAAATTTGTTACATAATTGACGATTAAGTATAGGTCAAATATTATGCAGAATTGATTTATTGTAAATAAAAAGTTAACCAGGAGGGGACACGTATTACTATATTATAGACTGACTCTATAGGTTTCATCATTGTTATATTATGACCTTGCTGGATACTTAAAACACGACAGCGACCACGACGACGCGCTACTTTTGTATATTTGCTCTTATTGTACTCTCCCTGACTCAAATACTGTTGCCTTATGCCTTCACATTGTATAACTAGCTATAAGTATAGCTATCTTTCAATTATCTATTAATATACATAATGACCTGCATTTTTTCAAAACGCACAAAATAACACCCCCCTATGGAATTTCATGAAATTAATATATTTTGTAGGGGGGCCCCTAGATATGACAAATTTCGAGTTTTAGGTTGATCCAATCAAAACTCTAATTTTAGGGCGCGAAATTCAAAATAGAAAAGCTTCATAGGACTAATTTAATAAAAAATAAATATTATAATTTAATTAATCAGTTTATATTTTTTTCATATACTACAATATCCAATGTATCCACTGGCATCAAAAATATCGATTATACTCTAATCGATTGTACAGGAAAAATCGATTGATATGACCCAAAATCGCAACTTTTGGCTATAGAAATATAGCTTTTTCTCCTGAACCACTTCGAATTTTGAAATGAAACAAATTTCAGAAATACATGACAATATACCTATCTCAAAAAAATTAACAAACATTTTTTGTCTGCGTTAACAGAATTACGCGGGAGCTTCAAAGTTAGCTATTTTTGAAAAATGTTTGAATTTTTCGCTTTTCAAATGCGTTTTTTTCAAAAAGTGGTATTTTAATTTTTCTTATTTTTTGATATATATTACTCCAAACTTTGTCCTTTACATTGATATAGGTTTTAGCTTGTCATATATAAAAATAAATTTTTTACGATTTTTTTAAAAAATCATTTTTTTCAAAGAGTGATTTTGTGTATATTTCAGTTATATGATTTTTTGGTGCATGAAATTATGTTTTTATGTTTACTGAATATTATAAAATATAAAAGGATTCATCCTAGTCACCACCCACCCACCCACTGACCACGCCTCCTTTTTTTTTTTTTTTTTTTTTTTTGAAGTTTGTGAAAATGTAACATACAAAAGAAATTTTAGTGATTTGTGTGAAGATAAATATACTAACAGCATTATTATATGTAAATAATATTAGAAAAGTATTTGTGTATGAAGGTTAATTCCTATATTTACATTAATTTTATATATTTTATTTTGTATATTAATTACTAATTACAAATTTCTGTCTCCGACCATTACCTTGTTTTCCTTTTAACCTATTCCTACCTGACGGGATTTAGCTTGAAATCTCCCCGTGGTTTTCGTTGGACAAGGATTAGTTAAATTTTTTTCAAATAATCAAAAAAAAATTATGTCGTTCACTATAACAAAAAAAAAAAAAAAAAAAAAAAAAAAAAGAGGAGGCGTGGTCAGTGGGTGGGTGGGTGGTGACTAGGATGAATCCTTTTATATTTTATAATATTCAGTAAACATAAAAACATAATTTCATGCACCAAAAAATCATATAACTGAAATATACACAAAATCACTCTTTGAAAAAAATGATTTTTTAAAAAAATCGTAAAAAATTTATTTTTATATATGACAAGCTGAAACCTATATCAATGTAAAGGACAAAGTTTGGAGTAATATATATCAAAAAATAAGAAAAATTAAAGTACCACTTTTTGAAAAAAACGCATTTGAAAAGCGAAAAATTCAAACATTTTTCAAAAATGGCTAACTTTGAAGCTCCCGCGTAATTCTGTTAACGCAGACAAAAAATATTTGTTAATTTTTTTGAGATAGATATATTGTCATGTATTTCTGAAATTTGTTTCATTTCAAAATTCGAAGTGGTTTAGGAGAAAAAGCTATATTTCTATAGCCAAAAGTTGCGATTTTGGGTCATATCAATCGATTTTTCCTGTACAATCGATTAGAGTATAATCGATATTTTTGATGCCAGTGGATACATTGGATATTGTAGTATATGAAAAAAATATAAACTGATTAATTAAATTATAATATTTATTTTTTATTAAATTAGTCCTATGAAGCTTTTCTATTTTGAATTTCGCGCCCTAAAATTAGAGTTTTGATTGGATCAACCTAAAACTCGAAATTTGTCATATTTAGGGGCCCCCCTACAAAATATATTAATTTCATAAAATTCCATAGGGGGGTGTTATTTTGTGCGTTTTGAAAAAATGCAGGCCTAATATCTTTTTTATATATCTGCTATAACTGTTATGTAATCGCAATTTAAAACAATATAAAAGTGTGTATATAAGAATATATGATACTACAGAGACGCTAACACACAGTAGACCCGTGTTATATAAGCACGTGGTTTTAGGCTCCTTGGACCCCCTGTAAATGAGAAAACCCCGGCTTTTTGCGTACCCTTTGCGATTAATCGAACCCTGAATTCTGTGGTGGCCAGCCATGGCGACGTAATATTATATCATCAATATATGTATATATATATATATATATATATATATATATAACGATCTGGAACCCACTTAATTTGTAACTGATATTGAAATACATATCTGAAAGTGTCAAAGTTCTGACTAACTGTTACTTCTATTATTCACATTTCCAGTTCAATGCAATTTTTTTTTTTTTTTTTTTTTTTTTACATCGGTTGTAAATTTGCCCTGGTTGGATTATAATACGTAATTGTTGACTAATATTTAATATTTTATGTTACAGGAATTTTATGAACATACAGAACGGCTGTGGCAAGATAGAGGGGTGCAAGCGTGTTATGAAAGATCTAATGAATACCAGCTCATAGACTGTGCAAAATAGTAAGTATAATGTTAGTAATGTATCAAGAAAATTCTTGATTTAAAGAGCATAAGCTTTTGTATTAAAATTCAGCGTTGCAACTTAAAAATCTGCTGTCTATATAAAAAAAAAGCAAACATAAACAAAAGTGAGATGAACTGATTGTTGCATTTGTTGTGATGTAATTGCGTTGGCGTGGTCCCACGTGTGCATCACTTAGAGGCGCCGGAGTGTCTAGCAAGCTAGCTAACAGACATCTTTCCCAAATACATAATATAACCTAGCTCGGTCCACTTCCTACGTATAGCATCACTCGCCATCTCTAAATATTTACCCATCCCTACATAAAATATTTTTCATTTCAAAATTTAATGTTTTTTAAAATATTTAAATTTGAAAATTATACGTATTTTATGAAAAGAGGCTTCTTTGTAATTTTTGTATCTATTTAAAGAAGCTATATATGATATTTTTAAGACAGTTTAATGCCCGAAGTGTTAGAAAATTTTGGTTTTACGTGGGTGTTTTGTGATATTACGGTAGTGATGACGCGCACGGCGCACACGGGTGCGTATGCATGTGTGGGTGTGGACGCTCGTAGCTGCAGATTGTCGCCCACGCACATCTCTCTCTCTCTCTTTCTCGCAGGGAGCCACCATCCTCCGTGTTGCGTGGTCCTCGCTTACATAAAATATGCTCTATCAGAACCACAAATCGATTGAGACAAAAAGTAATGCCATAACAAGGGTAAAATGAACCTTATGATATGATAGCACGTTTTGTGTTGTAAGTGTGGGTTTGGCTATCAGCTGTGCAGTGTACCAGCTGTAGAAGCGGCGCGGCGGGCGTCTCTCTCTCTCTTGCTCTATGTGAGCGGTGTTTGGATCGATGTAGGGTTGCTTTTGCTGGTACTGGGAACCAACCCTAGCCACCGTTTCGTTCGTTTGCTGTTCCGCGCGCGCGGTTGGTGCCTGGTCGCGGCTGCTGCTGCCGGTGCCTCAGAAAAAGAAGACGCTCTTTCGTTGCTGCTTGCTCTCTTCGTCTATACTGCCCTAGTCTCTCTCTTTCTCTTTTCTTCTATTCCTTTTTATTTTTTTTTATTTTCTCCCTTCATAGCCTTACCGCTACTACTTTGGTGAGCCACAATGGCACAACCAGATACAAGGGTCAGCTATGAAGGAAGGAGTAACGTGCATGTTTCCAAAAACCACGTTCTTTGCTTGCTTTTATATATAAATATACCTGGTTGCTTGTGTTGCTCTTGGCATAGCTCAAACTCTCTTCAAACCTTACAATCTCGACCCTTAAAAAGTAACTTGACCATTATCATTACATTATAATATACAACTATTTCAATACCAGATGTCTTAACAGTGAGTGTACTCGTGCTCTGGCAACTTAAGTAATATGTTGTGTTCTCTTGTATAAATCTAAAGTAAGGGAGGATCAATCAAATAATGGTTTCTGAATATATGTTTCTAAAGACTAAAACAATGACAACTGTTCTTTTCTGATCGATCATAACAAATATATAAAAAAAAAACTATCCAGAATATGAAATACAGAGCTTGTATTAGAATGCTGTGAAGCAATTTATTATTCTCTCTGAAATCTCTTTATTTCTGCTTCAATTCTTTCTTTACAAATGTTTATCTTGACTTTGAAACATTACAAATTGGAATTTAAATGCGTATCTTAAAAAAATTGCTAATAATAATAAACCTAATGACGACTATAATAAGGAGTGATTAGAGTTGGGTAGCCTAAAATTTAATTTTACAAAACCTTGTATTTATTTACTATTATTATTTTTTTAGCACTCAACGTAACACAAGCAAAATCATTCTTTTTGTGATAAGTCCAAGTTGCCAATATGCTAGCGACTTTCAAGTCGCGCGACTCTCACATTAACACCATTCAAACAACAAACACAAGTAAATTATTTTTCCGTGTGTGTCTCACTAAGAGAGCCGACTGGCTGTATATTATATTATATGAAGTAGCCATGATCAGAATGAGAGAGAGAGAGAGAGAGAGAGCACCACTTGCGTTAGTTGTGTGGCACATACTTTTAATGACAACATGAGCCAGCCAGTGGGAACACAAGGAGCGACATTATAATACAAACTGTTGAATGTTTACCGTATCACTTACTTTAAAAACTATATACATTGACATACTTTGAGAGGGTTAGAGGAGAGCAGGGACAATACAGTGACCTTTATTATTATAATTGTTTTATTATTATCATTATTAAAAATAATAACACTAAATAAAATAAAAATACTGTGTAAGCTTTAACGACAAAATATATCGTTCGTTACTTAAAATCTTTCTTGCACTTCTTGTTTTGGTTTTATAAAATTTAAAGGAGATGTAAACGTGTATCTAATAAATTTTTTCGTCATTATCTTTCTTCATTATTTTTTTTTTTTTTTAATATATTGTGCTTATGGCGTAGCCTTATACCGTCCAGCTAGGGTCTTTAATTAACCAGTGTCTTCGAAAGACAGAAAAAACGTCAAACAAAATCAGTTTGCTTTGATTTATAATAATATTACATAAAAGTAAGACTAGTCTTATAGTCAGTTGTTTAATATTTTCTGTTCATAGAAGTCTTTAAATTATTAAAACAAAGGAATATACGCTTTTTAAAAGTAATTTTTATACGTAATATAATTATAAATTAATACAGCAATAATCATGCACTTTATTTATTTATTTTTGGCCGCATATTTTGCGTCTTTCTATCACTTAACTACCCGTTTTATTTGGAAGTCACGATTTTAACGCCTTCCCCCCTCTTTTTATTTAATAAGTCCCATACATATTAGTTTTTTTTTATTATTATTATTACATAAAACAAATAGAACATATTGAACCTCCCGCATTTTAAGCTTTATTAAAACATATTTCACGAGAGATGTACCGGTATTAGCTTAGGTTTCATTCTAAATGTACACCCTAAAATCATATTATCTCCTTTATATTTAAAATAACTCTATAATAAAATATCGTAATTTCCTTGTATTTATACCCTCATATCTCTCTCTCTCTCTCTCCCTCGGCTGATGTTCGCTTGGCTGCGCCATCAACATCCATCCATACAGACAATTTATACGCACGTTTATTTTTAGTCTTTCAGTCAACATCCCACGTAAATTTGCAATAACAACAACAACCACCAACCCCATGTCTACCTACCCTTACACCCCTTACTCTCACTGTGTCTGCCTGTATGGTGTATAAACCAAACACAACCCCGTACCGCGCTCATTCTCTAACTCGCTACTGTGCTGCCAAAATCTCTCTCTCTCTCTCTCTCTCTCTCTCTCTCTCTCTCTCTCTCTCTCTCTCTCTCTCTCTCTCTCTCTCTCTCTCTCTCTCTCTCTCTCTCTCTCTCTCTCTCTCTCTCTCGTATTAGTAAACTGACTGACTGATGCGGTAAATTTCTCCTCCCTCTTTTTTTTCAATCGATCAAACTCCAATTCTGGGAAATAAATAAGAAATTCCTATCTATATGCCTATGACTCATAATGCTAAAGAGGATGAGGGAATCCTAACTTAACTGTGATTTTATGCATGTCTATGTTAGCTTCCACTAGCGAATTTGCTTCGGAAGCGGTAAAAATGGTCCGAACGCGTTGGGACCACGTAAGAGGCTTCGTAATGCGAAATTCGTGTTGGGAGCATGGTAAATTTAATAACAACGCGTTAAAATCAAGTTGAAATTTTTCAACGCGACGGGTTCAAATTTGAAATTACATTACGCGTTTCGGTATAATGATATAAATATTTGGATAAATTATCACAAAATAAATAAATTAAAAATGAATCAAACAATATATCTTGATTTCTAACTTGATTTAATTTGATAATGTAATTTAAATTAAAAAAAATGAGAAAGATTGTTTTATTATTAATGTATAAAATTAATTATAATAGTAGTGTATAATAATAAATAAAATAAGAATGTTTATTTTATCATTAATTATGTTATATTAAAAAGGAGTTTAAATAGTTATTAGGTTATGTTTATCTGATGCCTATATAGTAAAAAAAATATTATAAATTGCCATAATTATTATTTATGAAAATAAAAGAAAGACATTTCCTGGATGTTAAACTGCGTGTACTATGAACATTCAAATAAGTTCGTTAAAATTGTGGTATGGAAACAAAAATAAAATGCATATTACTGATCGTTCTAACTTGAAACTGTTATAAATATCTTTATGTTTTTAGTTTTACCTTGATCGTTTCTTTTCGATATCTCACAGTGTAGTAGCGTCATACTTTTTTTTTTTTTTAATCTTTACTTTTAGTTGTCTTAAAATAAATTACCGTTGATATATGAAAATAATTTTGCTATATAGCTTGCTTGTTATTATTATATATTATTTAACTTTTTAATTCTCATGGTAAGCCAAATTAGCACTAATTGTAAGTAGATGAATAGAGAAAAAGTTTTCCTCACTTGGCATACGTGCTAATAGTGAGTTGATAAATAGATACAAGACCAACTTATATGATAGCTTATAATTAACCATGTTGGATAATATTTGATGATGATGCTTATTGTGTGTGTGTTGTTCTAGAGGCTTCTTTTGCGTGTTTACCAAGCTCAACACAAAATCGAACAACACTTTTTATTTTTATCTCGGCTTTAAATAAACTTTTTTTATATTTATTATTATTTTTTTATATAGACCACTTTTTTTTTTCTCCAGTAGCTTTTTATTTTTTCGTACTATTCGTATTTCTTACCGCCATTCTTTTCTTATTATAAATACATTATTTATTTATTTAATGAAAATTGACGAGACAAATTATCACGAAATGTAATGTTGATGTTGCAAACTCGTCTTTATAAGATAATAATTATTACTAGCTATATTTATATATTTGACAGTAGTTCTTGTTAATTTTAATCATTAAAATAAGTCAGCGTAAGAGTTATAGATTCTTTTTAATAATTAAATAGCAGAATGCTGAAATAACAGCAGAGCTTATGAACGAGTCTAGTAATTACAAAAAAAAAAAAAATGTATATACTTTGGATTGTCGTTACATTTTTAAACTTCCGATCGATATATCGTAATTGCGTCAAGGTACTACAGGTGTAATAAACTCGCGGTATGGTGATGGTGAGTGAGTGCTGCCTACTCTCTCTCTCTCTCTCTCTCTCTCTCTCTCTCTCTCTCTCTCTACTTAACTTTTGTGCCTTATCTATACTGCACTGATGAAAGCGTTAATTTTTTTTCATAGTTTTTTTCTTGGTACTTGATCTATTAATAACAATCTTCAAATTTTTATTATTATATCATTATTATATCTAATATCCTCTTGTTATGAAAGGTAGTATGTATATGTATATATTATGTACTATATATACGTGTAACTGTATTTTGTTTAACAGAATTAAATCCATCTTACTCATATTATATATGGACATTTATTCGTGAATATATTATATAAATTTTTTTATAATATTTTTAAAAAAATTATAAAACCTTTTCTATTTAAGGAAATCCCAAGAACTATAATATAATGTCTTGACAAAAAAATAAAATTATTTAATTAATCTAACAACTTTCCTTGTTTTGGAATTACGTTTTCTTCCTTGTTGATCTCAAACAAATTAAAGCATAAATAACATATTATATTTTTTTTTATTGGAAATTAAGTATTTATTTTATAATTAAAAAAAGGCAAAACTTCAAAATCTTCAAATTATATAAATGTTAGCTATACCATTAAATTTGAAATATCATTTTTTTTTATAGCTTATTGTATCTACTATAACTAATTAAATTTCAGAGTAGACACTAATTAGTAGTATAGACTGGTTGCACTCATAATTAAGAGACATCATTTTATTGGTCAGGAATACAACTTGGAAGTACAAGCACTACAGCTGCTTCTTTTATAGTCAAATTTGTAATTTCTGGAAGTTAAAAAAAACATAAAAAGTAAGATTTAAATTACTTAATGTTATTTCATCAACCTTTCCAAATTGTTAATTTGAACCTCCTATATACCTCTTTTCATTCACATAATAACATTTGAGTATTTGCAGCAACTTCTTAGTTTCACATTTTTCCCATAAGTTAACATTCAAAAAAGTTTGAGTTTTTCTTATTTTGGCCAAAATAACATATTAAATGCCAATTTAAGTATTCGGGCAGGCTAGAGATCGGCAAGCGAGGCAATTGGGAAGTACAAGCACTACAGCTGCTTCTTTTATAGTTAAATTTGTAATTTCTGGAAGTTAAAAAAACATAAAAAGTAAGTTTTAAATTTTAATCTGAGGTTATTACTGCTCTAAAATGACCTACAAACTTTATTTGTTTTGACCTACGGTAATGAACGTAAAATAATAATATTTATTAATAATAAAGTTTTTTTTTTTTTTTTTTAAATGGCATTAACTTTTGCTTTGTATAATATGTTAGCTTCATTTCTTATAGCTATAAGGTTATACACAAACATAAATCAATATAAATAAAAGTGGATTTGTTGTTGAATTAGAAAACTAAAAATAAAATATAGATAACACTCTAAAAATTGGTGCATTACTTTAGTTACGAATACTAACTTATTTAAGATATACACTTTTAAGTTATTATGAGTAGCTAAAATAATGCATTTTAGCAAGTTATTAAAAATAGCTAATTTAACTTAAAATAGCTTAAAAACCTTAAAACAACTTAAATTAGCTATTTTTAATAACTTGTACTCATAATAATTTAAAAGTGTATATCTTAAATAAGTTAGTAATCGTAACTAAAGTAATGCACCATTTTTTAGAGTGAAGGGGTAATTTTATTTCATATTCTAAACAAGGACATTATCCTGTAAAGATATATATCAGGGTTTCTAGTAACCTGGAAAACCTGGAAAACCTTGAAAATGCAGGAAATTTGACCCCCCCTGGAAAACCCTTGAAAATGCAGTAAAAATGACAAAAAACACCTCGAGTTTTTATTTTTGATGTATAAAAACAAATTTCATTATTATATAAATATAAAAAGAAACAAATTTTGAATAAAATTCCGCGTTTTTATGAAACTACAGTCGAGGAAAAAAGTGGACTCGAACTTTGAAAAATCATTTCTCATGAACAAAACGTCGTATTAAAATAATAAAAACATATTCTGAATTGTTGGTATGTTAGCTATAAATTGATTACTTTAATTTTTCCTTGGACGTTATAGTTCATTAGCAACGGCGTGATATATGACGTAACCTTTCAAAAAAATGGATAAAAGTAGTGTATCTTGCTCAAACGTTGTTTTAAAAATCTAAAATTTTGTACAATTGTGAATGACATTAGTATACATACACTTACAAAGTTTCAGAAAATTTTATTAATTTATTATTAATTTATTAAAAATATACCTTGAAAATACCTTGAAAATGCAGGAAAAATGATATTGAAACACTACTAGAAACCCTGATATATATTCAAAGTTCTAATTTTTTAGTTCGTTAAGTATTTTTAATTAATTTTTAAAAATCGGAAAATGACGTCACGGGTGTCAACTTATGCATGTGGGTATAGAAAAAAGTTAACGCCGATCGTGACATCATTTTGCAATTTTCAATTTTGATTAGAAATACTTCATGGACTAAAAATTTACCAATTTAAATTTGCGTATCTATCGATTGAGAATAACATATATATGCAATAAATTTACCCCCTAAATTTTGTTGGTCTTTGCCATTGAAATTCATAACGGCTATATACACGAATTATACGGCTAATAACTTTATATAAACTCTTAAACTAAACTAAATAAACTATTACTGAGTAGTACATTAATTCCTGAGTAATTCCTGTAGAAGTACAGCTCTGGCCAAAAGTTCCCGAACGATTTGCATAGGCAACCCGCAACCACACTATGTTATCTTTATGAGAAAACGCAGCGGCTGCCGCTGCCCCGTTCGGGAACTTTTGGCCAGAGCTGTACGTGTGGTACCTTATTCAAGGTGCGATTGCGGTGGGCAGTCAGGATTTGGAAATTAGCACTGGGATATCCGCCATATTGGTGTCTATCTTTAACGTTGAAGGAATATTTATGGTCAGATTTTTGTGCCTTGAATGTATTCCAAATAAAAATAATAATAATAAAACTTAAAAAAAAAATGTCTGTAATGTATTAAAAATGTGGGTAAAAGACGTATAAAGATTTATTTTATCGTTAATAAGTCATAATCATGATAACCAAGAGTCACAACTTTTTAAAAATTCATAGGAAAGCTTCAAGAGAGAGAGAGAGAGAGAGAGAGAGAGAGAGAGAGAGAGAGAGAGAGAGAGAGAGCGAGAGAGAGAGAGAGAGAGAGAGAGAGAGAGTGCATAAGGATAAGGTATTGTAATTAAATTATAAAAGAGCCTATCACGCAATCCAAAAATTGTTCATAGAATTCTGTCAAGAAATTTTCGTGTACCTTTTTTTTAAATTTAAGGATGTTCTTTTATATATATATATATATAAATAAATAAAAAAAAAAAATAGAGCGATTAGATTTTACTTTCCTTCCGTTTCTTAGAATAAAAATAAAATAAAGGAAATTTTATGAAATGTCAGGGGGGAAAGAAGAAAAAACTTGCTCTTGCTTCTATTGATAAGAGAATTCTTGAAATTGTTAATATTATTGTTTCATATGTAATTAATTATTTTTAAAATGTAAATAAAAATATTAGCTAATTATATGACCTTTACTTGAAAAATATTTACTACAGTATGTCTCCTAGTTTATAATTAATAAAAATTAATTATGTTATATATATATATATATATATATATATATATATATATATATATATATATATATATATATATATATATATATATATACATATATATATATATATATATATATATATATATATATATATATATATATATATATATATATATATATATATATGTTTTATTTTGATATTAGAATACAAATATGATAATCTCTCTCTCTCTCTCTCTCTCTCTCTCTCTCTCTCTCTCTCTCTCTCTCTCTCTCTCTCTCTCTCAAAAGTAGTGCATTTCATAAAAACAAATTTAATTTAATTTATTATTAATTTTTCTTAATACTGTAGCTGCACGTATTATGGAAAAGAGACGTTTTCATTACACTTTAATTTTATTTATTAAGAGGTGTCCACGCCGATATGCATTAACGAACCAAAAGAAAAGAAAAGAAAAACTTTCCTATCACCTGTTGTTGTTTTCCAGTGTATAGTATAGAATAGCTAATCATAATATAATTATTAATAACAATTTACTTTGCTTCATAATTAATATAATATATTTTTATTACATATCCTTGTAAAGTAAGTGTAAGTATTCATAGCACACTGTAAGTCAGTGTGTGTGTGTGTATATATATATATATATATATATATATATATATATATATATATATATATATATATATATATATATATATATATGTTGGCGTGCAAACGTATAATATAATGCTATATAACCTTTTGCCTTAGTATGGTATACGCTATTTGTTTATTATTATTATTGCTAATAGGTAACACATGATTAGCATGTTAACCACGTCATATTATCACCTCATCCTCTTCTTCGAGCTAAATACATTGCAGGTTCACTTCAATAGCTAACTCTATATCTTACATACGTACGTACGTATGTATGTACATGTATATGTACTTTCAAAGTACGTCATTGTGTCTGTCAGCTCGGCACAGTGTGATGTATGACAAACACGGAGAGAAATCAACACTCACAAAAACTTTCGTCTCAAAGGAAATCATGAGTTAATTGCAATCGTTTACAATTTATTCGCTTTGTTTTTAATTTAGTTTCAATTTAAAAATTCGTTTTTCTTTTCTTCTTCTTTTTCTTTTGTTAGCTTCAAACATGTAAAAGTGTTCGTATTTATAAAAAATTCAATTTAAAGATTCATCTATTTTTTTCTTTTGGTTGCTTAAAATACGTAAAAGTGTCCGTATTTAAAAATTTTCAGGCGTCGTCATTGCAATAGTTATGTCAAGAAAAAAAAAACTCTTTTAAAGAATAAAAAATTAGGAGTCTCTTTAATTGCTCTTGCCACCCGACTAATAACTGACATTAATAATCAGTACAGTACTAATTTTTATAATATTGAAAAGCAAAAGCTTCCACACAATTTCAACAAAGACCTGAACCTGACCTGAACCTTGTTTGCCCTCTTGTTTATGCTCTTTCAAAAGAAAAAAAAAAAAAAAGAAGAAGAAGGGGGGGGGGGGAATTAAAGGAGTTATCGATAATATGTTGACAAGAGTATTTTTTAAGCCTAATAATGTTAAATACAACAGCAATACTTAAACGTATGTTGTTATTATTATTGACTAGTAAAGGAACAATGGTTTTGAGTCCGACTATAAGCGATTTTGGTCACACCCGCTTCCGTTTTGACTTACTACGCTTGCGCAGTAAGTCGAAACGGAAGCGGATGTGACCAAAATTGCTTATAGTTGGATTCAAAACAGTTGTTCCTTTATCAGTCAATTATTTATTTGTTCTACACGCCTGTTTCACGTAACGCAATAAAAATGTTAACTTTGATTTGCCCTTCAGCCTGTAAATTTGAATTCCCGAGGAATGTTCTTGCTGTCAGAAATCTGTAGCTTTGATGTCATTATAATGCACAGAATAAATTTCGTATTGTCAATATGCAAAAGATAGAAACAACATAGGCACAGAAGAATGATATAAGACAAATTTGTAAAGAAACAAAAAAATGAGTGGTGAAAAGAAAAAAAAAATCCTTTGTCTAATGGTTACGGATCTTGAAATTTTCATCATAAACTTTCATAAACTCATCATAGACTTTCAAATGGCGTCAACGTTAGTAGAGGGAGTCAGCTTTGAAGTTCAGAAGATACGAAACTTCTATACGTACAACCTTTAAACAAAACTGTGTCTAATTTCAATTGTATCGAGGACTGGAGAACATTGGCAAAATAAATGTTACAGTAATAGCTCAAAAAATACAGTTTAAATTTATATCAATAAAAATTATGTAAAAATGAGAACAGTTAAAAATAAAAGCAAGAAGAAGAAGAAGAAAAAAAAAAACATGCAAGTACCTCATTCGTCTCCTACAAATATACTGTCTTTTTATGTTTAATATTAAATATTATAAATTTAACGATTACGATTGTAAAACATGCAAAAATTGCTTTAATATCGATTTAATAATATTATAAACTTTATTAAATTAATCTTATTATAGTTCTTTATTTTTATTATTCAGTCTTTATTATTTTTTCAATCTCCTTTTAAAGGTATAGATAGATAGTTATAATATGCTGTTTTTCTTTATTATTTATTTATTTATTTAAAAAGTATGTATATGACTTTAACCTCACTTAAAAACAATTCTTTGCATTGCGGGCGTTATACAATAATACAAATTTGACTTAGCGTATTACATATAATATATATAAATATAGATACATATGTAGTTTATATATAATAAGAAGTAAAAATAGTCAATAATCTTAAAACGAACTGCTTTCTTGTGTTTTGTTGTACGTATATATGTGCGTGATAGGTAGGCGTGCCACATTTTAACCATGCATAAAAAGAAAAATGAAAAAAAAAAAAAAAAAAAAATGAAGAAAAAAAAAGTACTTCTCTTTCAAAATGTCACGCACTGAACACGTGTATTAGGGAAGAAGGCCAAGTTTTTATTCTATCTTTTGAAATAGAGGCATCTCTTAGTTTTTTACTACCTTCCCTCGGTCTCTCTCCCCCCTCCCCCTCTCTTTCTCTTTCTCAAGTCAAAAGTCAATTATATTTATTAAAAAGTTATTTCTTTAGCTTTATATATAGATAATGATCTCTTGACAATTTTTTCTTTTTTTATGATAAAAATTATTTATAAATTGTGTTCTATATATAAATATTTTAATATAGATTAGGTTAAGAGTTAATAATAATTGTGTTGTCGTGGTGTGTGTGAACCGAAGCGGTAGCAGCACAGCGCACAGCACACTATATAATTACGTAACTTAATTGACGAGGAGCTGCTAAGCTGATCATCACGTTTTACTCTTCAATGCTTGACGTGAAAGTTCATGCAAAGTATACCTTTATTATTATTATTGCCAGCTTTTTTTTTTTTTTTTTTTTTTTTTTTTTTTTTTTTTTTTTTTTTTTGCAACTATGTATTTTTAACATACGTAATTGCAATTTTTTTTTAGCATTATATAATATAATTTCCGACTTGTGTAGGCAATTTTGCATGATAAAATTCAACCCAATTTAATACCTTATACCTCAATTTTGGGATGTATATATAAAAAATAATAATAATAATGTAAAGCAGCTTAAGTAATGGTCCATTAAAAAAAAAGGGATCACTAACAAAGTTTAAAACCATGAAAAAAACAATAATGCTTTAAAGAGGAAGTTCAGGGGTTTCAACATGGCTTCTTCAATTTTAGATAATAAGAAGAACTGTTCATAAACTCACATATGATGACCCAAAGCCATTCCTTAGCCCCATGGTAGCCCCTTAAACTTGCGTTCATCCTGCGAGATATGCAACCCGCTACAACATTTTCTATAGTAAAGCTGTAACTATGACGTAAAAGATACGGGAAGGGTTACATATCTCGCAGGATGATCACGAGTTTGCGCGGCTATATGGAAGGGCTTTGGGTCCTTATATGCGAGTTTATGAACAGTTCTTCTCATTATCTAAAATTGAAGAAGGCATGTTGTAACCCCTGAACTTTAACTTTAATGCTTCCTACCGGTAACAACTTGTTACTTTTTTTTTTTAAAACATCATATGGTTGAATTGAAAATAGTTTGCATCATTTAAATTTCTCCCGTTCTAACTACAGTAATACAGTTTTCTAAATATTTGCGCGTTTAAAGGATATATGGCCCTGCAATTTTATAGGAACTTATAGTCGGTCCCCATCGTATTCTTCGTATTTCTGCGTTTCTGGTACCTTACAAGTCACCACCGTCATTGGTTTTTTTTTTTTTTTTTAATCTTTAAGTCGTCCAATATCAAGTCGTTTTTTATTTTTATCAAATATAAAAACAGCAATTTTTAATATTAATTTCTTATTGGCAAGCAAATCTATTTTGCTAATTTTTTGCATTTTTTTTAATATTAACTATTATATATGTTATTATTATTTATCAAGCATAATGTTCTACAATTTTAAAATAAGTTATTTGCAATGAATAAAGTAAGATAAATATATTTTCTTAACTATTACAAAAAAAAAAATATATATGTATGATGAATTCATGGGGTTTCACAGAAAAAAGCTGTGGCTTTTTTTTTAAACATTGTTTTTCACATATGTATGAAAAAAAAAAAAAGAGGTTATGCAAGAACATTACGTATATATTATTATTGTATGTATCCGTCATGCATGTGAGTATAGTGTGTTGTATTTAGCTCTAGAGGTTTCGTGATTACGTCTATGTATGTATGTATGTATATATTTTTTATTGCAATTATATAACCTCCGCAAGCACTTCATAGAATATAATTAAAATATCTCGCATATTATTATTGTAAATAAAAACCAGCATACGTTTATTTAACATTAAAAACATTTTAATGACCGTAGATATATATATATATATATATATATATATATATATATATATATATATATATATATATATATATATATATATATATATATGTGTTTATACGTTATACCAATACACTTATCAAATTTATTTTTGATCATACCTTGAAATTTTGTCAATACGATTTCTCTAAGATTATAAAAATTGCAATGCAAACTACTAATTACTTAATTAAAAAAAAAAAACGAGAAATATCCATTTCTAAACACAATAGGAGGTTTTAATCAAACACTTTTTGCCAATATAATTTTAAAGTCGAGATATTTGTAAAACGTTTTTCTCATAAGAAGTCTATTAATACTCCATTAGTTGAGCTAATTTTAGTATAATTTTTGAGTGCAATGATTAAAGTTAACACGTGGTTTGTATTATAATCTATATAGTGTTTGTCCTTCACACTTGACCACCTAGAGTTAAGAACAAGAAGTCATCAAGGTTGATTATGTGTGCAGCTAGGGAGTCGGGTTTCAACTCTATATAAATATATACATACAAACCATTTCATCATCATTTATAAAGTACTTTCTTCAGTTTTGTAACAGCAATAAAAAGTACACACCAAATTTCATTATTTTCTACTTGTCTTCTTATTATAAAAATAAATATTAGGTCTGCAACGCATATATATAAATATATATAATATTATGTTCTGTTTCAATTAATTCCATGTGACTTATTTTTTATTATGAAATGAATAATTGTTAACACTGAAATTAATGAGTCCTGAAATTTTTAAAGAAATTTCTTTTACGAACTAATGTTTAGAACTTTGCTGTATATATAGTGGTACTGTGTAAATACAAATGAATGTGTGTGTGTGTGTATATATATATATATATATATAATTATATATATATATAATATATTATGAATTCAGTTATTTTTCTCCCCCCGCCCCCTTTTACAAGCACCTGTTTCTACGATCTATTAAATAATCCTTAATTAAAATAGTTGTGTATTCTGGCTCAAAAAGAGGCAGCAGAGGTGCAATGTATGAAAATAATAATTCTTTTTATTTATTATTGTACTGGATGCTTTAAATATTTATATATTATATTGAATATTTCAATAGTATATTTCAGTATTTATAATTTGTGAGTAATGCTATAGCATGATTGACATCTCGACAATTTAGACTTCAATAATAGTATCTCACTTATGTAAACAGAATTTTACTTTGCAAGAAATTCTGTGGGTTTATAATAATATTTTTTATTAATTTAAAATTGTTGTAAAGTTTGATCTCTCAATACAAAGAGTGACCTTTCAGGTTAAAATATTTGTAAATATTAAGGGTCGGTTAAGTTAAGGTAGCGTAACATTGCAGAGAGAGAGAGAGAGAGAGAGAGAGAGAGAGAGAGAGAGAGAGAGAGAGAAGGGCTGCGGCGGCCGGTTTCTATTGATCTTGGGCCAATCTCACCCGAGCCCTTGCAAGCTCCGCGTGCCCGCGCTCCCTCCCGCCTGCCGCCTCTACGTCTAGTGCCCCACTCACTAACTCACATGCGTTCCTGCACTCGACTCACTTATATATAACACAAAATACCACAAATAATATCGGCATTGTTATTAACAGCTATTTGTCATCATAAGTGTCACTATCATATAATATTAAGCATACTGTGAACCTTTTTTTTTCTTCCCCCACATACATAATTTTCATACTTTATTTATAGCTTGACCTATATTTAGAAATAAACAACGTCTTATATATTAATAACATTAAGATTATGTTAATTTCTTTTAATATGAGTATAATATAGTAGTATACGTTTACGATGATACGAGAACATTGCAGGGTGGGGATGAAAAAAAAAAAAAAAAAAAAAAAAAAAAGAAGAAGAGGAAGGGTTAGGGTATATTTTGTGTAGGGTTCTGTGACCCAGAATAACCGGCGTGTTGGTTGTCGTCATCATGATCCCCTCTTTCTCTCTTCAACCCCCGTGTTCTCCCTCACAGTCTACGTCATGGACGCGCTCGTTCGTTCGTTCGTTCGTTCTTTCGTTCGTTCGCTGTATCTGCTTCTGCTATGGAGTTTTCGTTCGTTGGCTTGTTCGCCGCGCCCTAACCATCTCACTCTCCAACCCCGCGAGCTAAGCAGTGCAAAAGCAAGGTCGTGTACGCGGCACGTCAATGCTCTACACCCTCCCACAATTCCTATTTAACCCCCTGCCTTGTAAATGTGCAAGGAAACGTCGGGGGTGGCTCACCCTCTCTCTCACTTAACAGCAAAACAATTTGCTGAAAAACACCACCTAGCTAACAATACTCATATGAGTTATAAAGTGGAGGGGGAATGAATGAATGAAAATATAAATAAACACCTCATTGATACAATTTTTGTATATAAAATATATTCACTTTCTCTTTTTTATTAACTATTTTTCAATTAAAAAGTTACATAGTATATAGCTTTGTATTTTTAAATAAAATCAATATTTTTATATTAATATAAAATATAATATTATTAAAATTTATATTTTTAAATTTTATTTTATAATATGACATAAAAAATGTTTTTATAATAAAAAAAGTGAATATTTTTATTCTTATAACATTTTTTAATATGAGAATGTTCATGTTTTTAACCAAATTGATTCTACGATATTTGAGAGTCGTGTTCTTCGTGTGTGTGTGTGTGTGTGTGTGTTATTGACGGTGGTTTGTACAATTGTTATTAATCTGACCCCATTGGTGTTATTTTATAAAAGAGATGTGGAGTATATTGCCGTTTGGGGACTACATGAGAAGTGAAATATTATTCTATAACTTGTAACCTATAGAGAAAGTACAGGGTGTTTCATAAGTCATACTATATACAAAGTTGAAAATTTATTCAAGAATCAGGGTTAAAACACCTTATATGATGTGAGGGTTTGTTGAACCTGATATTTTAAGTCGTTTTTGAAGTGGACTTATTATACCTCCTTTAAAAATTTAACTTGAAGTGATCCTATCTTTCCTAAAGTGATGGTATTGTTTGTTATAAAGGTACCTCACACCCCGAAATCTGAAAGTTAATCGATTTGGATTTTTATTGGTTTTCATGTACAAACAGTAGTAGCTATTTTTATTGTTATTTTTTTAATATTTCAGATAGATATAATTTTACTGTTTTCTACCTCGATCCTCTTACCTCACATCATCAGGTCTCAGGGTATATTCCTCACAACATAACCTGATCATTGGGTGACTTCCGGTTTACAAGTATGAGCCTTTAAGTTCCTCCCCATTTTAATGTTAACTCAATGTATCGGTTATGTTGCAACTTGCATTATAGTACCTTGATTTTTTTTTTTTTTTAACTCACAGTACATAGGGTATATCAAGACACCCTGTAACAAGTTATGTGCAGTAGTTGATATAGTTATATAATATAAATATTTATAAGTGAGGTCAAAGTGACACATTTATTATTGATTATTTCATGGATATATAGCTAAAGACTAAAGTATATAATATACTTGTCTCTTTCATATATACCGGTACCTATCGCGCACTCTGCAGTAATAAACTGTATGGGAGTGTTGTGTTATGTAATATTATAGGTATACACAATATTATCACATAACTCATGTTGTTTATTTATTTTTGTGTTACAGTTTCCTGGACCAGGTTAATATAATTAAGCAACCTAATTACACTCCTTCAGAACAAGTAAGTTTTGTTTTTGTTGTTGAGACTTTAGCCTTTATTTCATTTTTAAGTCATCGTAAAATATTAGCTTTTTTTTTTTTTTTAAGCATTGTTTTATAAATAGTCAAGCCCTAGAAAAAAATGTACTCACAAAGAACGCGATTTTTCATTAATTTATTTGATTTATTATATTTTTAATTTGCTAGTTTTTAATTTAATTTTGAAAAAAATTTTTTTTTTAATTATACTATCTCTTTAAAGAGTTACCATGTAATGAGTTATAGTTTTTTTTTTATTTTGTTGCTCGCTACAATTTAAAAAATAATTAAAAATATTTATTAAATTGCTCAATTTTTTTTTTTTTTTTTTTTTTTTTTTTTTTTTTTTTTATAATAAATCAATAAAAACTTTCGACTTTTTCACAACATACAGCACTGTAAACAATATTTAATTTAGGATCTGATAAAATATTTTAATAATACAAAACTAGTAATTTTATTATTTTATTTATACCTACAATATTTTACTTTTGTGTTATACGGTGTATATTTGGTGCTCATTATAAGCACACTTTGAATCACTTGCATAGAGTATTAAAATTTGTTTTAATACAGTCTTGCTTTAAAGTTATTCCGTTTTTATTCTTACAATCAAATTCATTAATTTAATTAGCATCTGTGTCTACTTGTATTACGGTTAAAATGAAAATATATTACGAATTAACCGGATTTCTTATAGAACAATAATTAGGACTTTGTATAAATTCTTTGGGCTACGTACCTATTTAAAGGAGCCCTCTTAATGAGAAATTTGTAGAAATGTGTTTTATTCATAAGTACAAAAGGTACTATTTCATTCTAACGTATGTTTTGCGTTTATTTTGTATTTTATTGATTTTCTTTGTTTATGATGTATCTGACTTTTGATGATTGCTCTCCAGGACATCCTCAGGTGTCGTGTTCTCACCTCTGGAATTTTTGAAACGAGGTTCCAAGTGGACAAAGTTAATTTTCAGTAAGTATTATACCCTCTCTGTACTTTTGCCGTAAATATCGACGAGATTTCAAATCAATAAACACGTGCCATAGGATCAATATCATTAATGATTTCAAAATGTACTCCCTTGAAAATTATCTCTAACATAAATTAAAGTTCATTTTCATTCCTTAATGGTGCACAGCATACTTTAAGTTACCAATAAATCAAAGTTAAATAATGTTTTACACCATTGTCTTACACAAGTTTAATACATAATTATGTATGGCCAGGGGGTTGGTTTTAATAATATGATATAATGTTGAAAACTGATGGTGCGAGCTCTGCTTATAAGACTTAAAATATCAAGTATATAATATATAAGGCAATATGTTATTACTGGTATATATCTAGCTCCCCTCCCTCTTAACATTAAGTGAATGGACTGAACCTCCCTCCCTACACACCTGATTATTTTTATAAACCATGCAGATATTTGCCATACACAACTTCATTATTATACACATTCCATAGTGAAATTTTATTTATACCCTGTTTTTTTACACCCTTTATTGTTATTTATGGTATGCTTTGTAAAATATAACTTTAATTATACCATTTTTTTCTATTATAATTTTATTTTGCATCTCTCTCTCTCTCTCTCTCTCTCTCTCTCTCTCTCTCTCTCTCTCTCTCTCTCTCTCTCTCTCTCTCTCTCTCTCTCTCTCTCTCTCTCTCTCTCTCTCTCTCTCTCTTAATTATAGGGTATATTTTATACCATTATTATTTTCCTGTCAGTATGAAAAATATTAAGCCCAGGGCACAATTTGATTTTACATATACCTTCAATAATATTGTTCTACAGTTTACTATTGATAAATTTGTAAAGTTATAATGGAATATTAACACTGAATGCTAATTAAGGCTCAAACAAACTGAAACCTGCAAAGAAAACAAAAATTGTATTTCCGCCTTCCCATTTTCAATTGTATATCTTTAAAATATAAATTTATTAACTGAATTGTCATTTGAATTTATTATTTTTATTTTTGTATAGTGCATTTGAAAATAAAATCAAGGTCAGTGCCCGTAATTTAAGTAATTGAAATCATTTTGATTGGCTTTAATCTTTTTAAAGTTTTTGTCATTTAAGATTCCCCCCCCCCCCCCCCCCCACCCCCTTCTCCTCTTTCTACCCTTATCAAATGTGGAATTGGCATTTAAAAGGCACTGAACTTGGACATTTTGCTATTGGCAACTGGAACTTTTTTTTGTGCAATCTTGATAACATATTATTTAGAAACACTTGGGGAAATTTTGGATTAAGATTCACTAACTAACTACTAATAAACTTATCATTAGAATTATTCCAACATTATGGTAAATAATTGCTTTGTTCACAATTCTTGACAGCTGTACTTAAAATTGACGTATTAGTAGAGGTATTGTTAAACAAAAACAATATGTAATTTTGTTTTAAATTTTTGCAGCATGTTTGATGTTGGAGGTCAGCGAGACGAGCGACGGAAATGGATCCAGTGCTTCAATGACGTGACAGCAATCATCTTCGTAACTGCATGCAGTAGTTACAACATGGTATTACGAGAAGACCCAACACAAAATAGACTACGAGAATCACTGGACCTCTTTAAGAGCATATGGAACAACAGGTAACAATAATAAATTGCAAACCAAAGTTAAAGTAATAGATAATTATAATTAAAGCATGCTATATTGAGAGCCATATTACGCAAAAATCTTTAATTAGATACGAGGCTGCTAATGAGAAAATTTGCCGTGACTGAAATGTGACCAAACTACCTGAATTACCACTATCGTCAAGTTGCAGACATGTGTTTCGCCCTACCTACTATCAATATATTTTATTCCATCAAACTTAAATATCACGCAATTAATTAATTAACTGAGCGATAATACATTCAATGCATCATGATACACATCTAGTAGTTCATTGGGGCTCGTCAGTACCACAATCCAACAATTACGAGATAAAATACACACACACAATCGGGCAGTAAAAAGTCTCTCATTAGCAGCCTTGTGCTTGCAATTTTGCGTCCCCCTTTTTGTATATATTTAATTAAAGATTTTCGCGTAATATAGCTTTCAATATAGCGTACTTTTATTATAATTATCTATTACTTTTCTTTGATTTGTAATTTAAAACGAAATGTTTTTTTCTCATATTTATATAGGTAACAATAATAAATTTAGGTGTCAGCATCATACTTTAGGATACTTTATCAAATCATACCAAATCATTAGAGGATAAAATAATAAATTAAGAATTATGGCTTTTTAGATATAATGTGCTAGATTATGTTATTTTATTTCAACTTTTTTATACATATATATATATATATATAGATATATATGATCACATTGATACAGTCGTAAAATATTAGGCTTAAGCTATTTCTTATCATGTATATCATTTTATTGACTTTAAATATTTGTTTTGCTAGTTTTTATTATTATTATTTTAAGAATGTCTGATGTCATCATTACTTAGTTGATGTTTTGTATAAAAATAGAAGTAATAGGAAAATTGAAAAAAATATATATATAATAGATTATTTATTGCATAGCCTTTTATCACAGTTAGTTAGGTATGTAGCTAATATATACCTATAAAAAAAAAGTGTAAAGTGTGTGGGATAAATTTTTACATTGTTTTAAGAATTAGTTGTTCAAATTGTAGATAGTGTATTGCAATTAAGTCACCAGGTGTAACAAAAATATATAAATAAATAAAAATAAAAGTATATGTTTAAGACAATTATTAAATTTTGACTTAATGACCAATATTTTGATACTGTACCTTAATTAAATAAGGAAATTAGAACTATTTTGGTTTGAATTTTTTTGTATTATCAAAGGAAAAAATAGGGAAACCAACAAATCGCACGCGTAGAATGAAAAGCTCGTATTAGAAATTCCCGTGTTTTCGAAGTTTGAATCGTTATAATACAAAAATAAAAAGTCACAAAAAATTGAAATTACTTTTGTCGTGTGGCTTATAAATCTGACAATATATTTTATAAATTTCATATTTTTATCGCAAACAGTTCGTTCACAATTCATCAATTAGTAAACTAAAACACCCTGTTTTCGAACTTTGTTCAAAAATGTGTTATTAAAATTATTTTTCCCATGCAACAACAAGCAATAAAAATTTCAAATTAATATCATAGAGTCAAGAAATGTTGCTTATTCATAATGTACAGTTGAAATTTTTTTTTTCAAGCAACCCCTTTGCCAAAATTTGCAAAAAACGGATCTCGCGTTATATTAATGCTTTGAAGCTGAAAATTATTTTAGGGGTGCAATTTTGAATCCCTTAAATGTTCTTTTGCTAATAATGTAAATATCTTATTTTCATAATATTAAATGAATTTTTAAAAATTTGATGTACTGCTGGTTGCGGTCATCAGGCATTTTATGTACTGCTATTTGCGTAAATACAGGGGTTATAAATTAATTAATTCATAAGTTTAGTTAATTTCAAAATAATTTTGTATACTGCAAATAAATCTTTTAAGAATATGAAATTGCACCCCTAAAATAATTTTCAGCTTCAAAGCATTAATACAATGCGAGATCGTTTTTTTGCAAATTTTGACCAAGGGGTTGCTTGCAAAAAAATTTCAACTGTACATTAAGAATAAGTAACATTTCTTGAATCTATGATATCAATTTGAAATTTTTATTGCTTGTTGTTGCATGGGAAAAATAATTTTAATTTCACTTTTTTGAACAAAGTTCAAAACAGGGTGTTTTAGTTTACTAATTGATGAATTGTGAACGAACTGTTTGCGATAAAAATATGAAATTTATAAAATATATTGTCAGATTTATAAGCCGCACGAAAAAAGTAATTTCAATTATTTGTGACTTTTTATTTTTGTATTATAACGATTCAAACTTCGAAAACTCGGGAATTTCTAATACGAGCTTTTCATTCTACGCGTGCGAAATGCATTACTACAATGAAGTCCGTAGCTAGGTGAAGATCTTGATGGCACAGTTCCTACAAATATTTATGTTAATTACAATGTTTTGAGAGTGATATGGCTCTCTTCTTCAGGTGCTTAGTGTGTAATGTAACTTTGTTGTGCCTTCAAAATTTACACCTTGCTACGGATTTCAAAGGTAAAGAACTTTTTGGTGTTCCTATTCTTTGCTTAGATAATATATAATATTTTGTTATCTTCTCAAATACATGTCCTAGCATTTGTAAAATTATGTACTGTGCATTTCTGAATGAGCTAATTTATTTTACTAATTTAATTGCTTATTGAAGCATTTAAATTTTATTTGTACATAGTGGCAATGAAAACTTGCCTGCCAATACTGTAGTTTCATTTAAAAATCACTAGAATGTGAGAAATAAATGCATTGTATAAATAACAATACAAACATTAAAGAATTGATTAGACAAAAATAACCAAAGAAAATAATCAAGTACGTTTAGAATACTTAATTAAATAAATCATTTTATTTAAATTATTCATGAAAGATATTAGCAAATTAAAACAAAGAAAACTTTGAAATTGGATTGATGAGACACTCTCACAAGACATAGAATCAGGAGATGTGATTTCTATATGTACCAATGTTGACACAGACTTGCATTGGAGATATATTAATTTGCTTGAAATAAAATATCTGCTATCTAACTTAAAGATGGAAACATTGTCCATAAGTGAAGATGTAGGTCTTGATGTTATGAGCATAACTCTGCTTATTGTGTTTTAATTGTTATCATTATGTGTGTACTGAAAGTGATGTATGCTTGACAGGTGGTTGAGAACAATATCAGTGATTCTCTTTCTCAATAAACAAGATCTGCTAGCAGAAAAGATCAAGGCGGGTAAATCTCGACTTGAGGACTACTTTGCAGACTTTGTACGCTACCAGACACCCATGGACGCCACCATTGAACCTGGTGAAGATCTGGAGGTCATCCGCGCCAAGTACTTCATAAGAGACGAATTTCTGGTTAGTTTTAATTGATCTTTCACATCTTTGTATTCTCTTTTGATAGGAACCAATACCATATCAACAAGAGTCTTGCATTAGCAAAGCAATGATGAATAGCAAAATTGTCAATCTTCTGCTAGAAATCACTGCTTTCCAATGTCAAGACTCGCTGATTTCCAATCCTTTCCTTTTTTAATATTGCTCTTATCTGATATGAGCCTATTTCTCAATCAGACGTCACCTTTTATTATTATTATTTTCTTATGTTATGAAAAGTCCCAGAGTCACATGATTTTATTATTAAAGGTGTAGAACACCTTGAACAAAAAAGTTGTGTAATATCCTAACAAACCTGAAAATCAACGTTGATTTGGCCGAAGTCATTGATTTTTAATTTATTTTCCATTCACAAAATGCCGCTGGCGGTCACTGATGTCACAGCTTGCTTGTTTTCGCACGCGTAAACCGGGCGAGGTGTAACGTCAGTGACCACCAGTGGCATTTTGTGAATGGAAAATAAATTAGAAATCAATGACTTTGGCCAAATCAATGTTGATTTTCAGGTTTGTTAGGATACTGTATTACACAACTTTTTTGTTCAAGGTGTTCTACGCCTTTAACATCTTGTGGCAGCAAATGATTTTGTTGCAATGTGATTCTTTATTCTGCTTTCAAAATAGATATTGTGTTTCAAACACTGAAAAGCGTGGTTATTAAATGTTAGATAATGTATACCGAGGTGTTATTCTGCTTGAGAGAAACTGACTTGTTCAATTACGTAATAACATAACATAATTCAGTAAGTCTAGTGTCAGAACCATCAACATATTTAAACTTCTGACATATTTTAATTTTTACCAGATGGTTGTGGAGGACAATTACAGTAAATACTGGCCAGCGGTGAGTGGAGTTGAAGAAACTGCTTAATATGCCAGAGTTTTTCTCATATTTCAGTTGTACTTGGTGGTTTCGTTGATGCTATCATTATAAATTAGCTTAGAGTTGTGTTGTAGTTGTTTAGTGTACTGTTACCTTGAAATTGTGCTTAATTATGTATATACGTATTAAGAGAAGCAGTATTGGGTAAAAAGCTTGGGATTAAATATCCCCCCCCCCCCCCCCCCCACCAATGCTTTTCAAACCTCTGTTATTAAATGCATCGAAGTTTTTAAGTGCACAGTAACAATTCTTAACTCTGCTTTTGATAAATACTGTACAACCATCGTGGTTGCAATAATATAATACTGTATTTTCTTTTTAACACAACATTGTTACTGGGGGGGAAAAAGATAGACAAAATATTTCTTCATTTATTTCCATGATTTATATTCCATACTATCCATACTGTGTGAATTTTCAGCACAAAATGCTTAGTAAAGAAAAAAAAAATGCTATCTTTTCCTTGTATTTATATTAATGTTTTTGAACATTTTAATTCTAAATCTTACAGTGGTAGCAAAAAATAAATGTCATTATTAAAAAACAAGATACATTTTTGAATGGGGGAGGTTTAGCTAGGCCTGACTGCATAATTATTATATATTTAAAGTGGGCTGTTGAAAAAGACCCAAGTATGTACTGTAGTTGCACTGAAAATCATGATTTTTAATTGCAGCTCTGATCTATTCCCAATGTTGATTATTATTGCTTAATTGAAGCAATCTGTGTAGCAGAGTTATTACTTGTAGCAAGGCTATCTACAGCAAATGTCTTGTAAGAAGTACATCATATATATACCAACTATAGATTTTCATCATGGTGCTTTGGCATGAATTTGTTTCTGCATCAATTCCTATCATCATCAACCCATGATTTCTTATTAAATTTATATTTTAAAGTAATATTAGTTGTACTGTACAACATTTTATGGATAATTTACAATTTTTAAAGTTATATTGTTTCTGGAAAACATGCAGAAACATAATTTTTGTATTGCAGATGTTAGTAGATTGTTGACATCATTCCTAATGGTCTTGTATATTGTTTACAGCGTATCAGCACAGCAAGTGGCGATGGCAAACACTACTGTTACCCTCACTTCACATGTGCTGTAGATACTGAGAACATTCGAAGAGTGTTCAACGACTGCCGAGACATCATTCAAAGGATGCACTTACGACAGTATGAACTGTTGTGATGTAGCAGTGAGCAGGCCCAATACCCAATACATCACGGCAATACTAATGTCAGTGCCACCTACCTTCCTTGTACTTCTAATCTCAAGAAACCTCAGCATTATACCTTCATTTCTGCTGCAGCTGCAAGAAAAAAAGGCTAGCATCATACATAAACTTCATAGCCTTGATCTGTGAATGAGAAAACAAAACAATCTTTCTATCATCAACTTCTACTAAAAGAAAAGAGAAAAAAATAATAATAATACAATCTGGGCCAACTTCAAATATCTCTGAAGTCAGCTATAGTCTTTGTAGCAAAGAAGCAACGTAGAGGTACCAAAATAATAATGTTAAAAATATAAAATCAGACAGCGTTAAAACTGACTGACTGACAGACTGGTCACTTTTGATTGGTTGATTCTTCTTCCATCATATTAATTAACCAATCATGAAGAAATAATGTGAGCTATGCTTGAAGAGTATGTGAGAATTGTCATGATTATAAATAATTACGCCATGTAATAAGACTTGCGCCCGCCAACACTACAATTGTGCTATAAATATATTTCTGTAGAAGCAGGTATGAGCGAGCTGAATGTACGACTGAGAAAGTGGGATAACAAAAATAATAATAACAATAGCATTTTAAAATGTTATTAATGATGTAAACATCATTTACATAAACCATATTCATCCTGCAATATCTAATTTTTGTAAGTCATGTGTTTTTGTTGTTTTCTAAATAATGATACTGTGTACTGTTTTTATACACATCAATTTTTTTTAATTATTTTTTTAGAAGCTCTTAATTTTATTTATTTTTTTTTTTATCATAAATGACAATTTCATGTGTGTTGTATAAATGGTTTAGTCCCATGCAATATGTTAGAATATTTGACAAGTGCAGCTTCGTGTGTAGTCACTCTGTTTATTACTATAAAATGACAAAGTTGCACTAAAATTGGATTGCAATGTATGTATGAGCGAGCGAGCGAGCCTACCTGCCTGCCTGCCTTAGGTATATTCACACAAATTTGTGAAACAATCATAGTGCTGCTATCACTGCTTCATTATTAACATTACATCACTCAAAACCACATTCTTTTTATTTTATTATTGTTGTTGTTTTAAACTTGTTAAAATTATTAACGTCATTTAGCTGGTAAAATACATTTATAAAAAATTTCTGTTTTACTATTTTATTAAGTATTAAATTATTATACCCCCCCCCCCCCTCCTCAATAGAAATAAGAAGAAGCTTTATTTTATTGATTTCTTTTAATGTGGTTTTTATCAAGATTAATTTGCTTGCAAGAAGGTATTCACTATTTTTCCCCCCACTTTGACTGAGAAATAAAAATGTTATGCAATATGATGAAGGCAGCACAAAATATCTACACTTGAAAGAGAAAGAAGTGCTTTGAATCCACACATTTTTGGCAGCTCACAATGGGTGCTCTCCCTATATTGTCCAAATAGTTTTATTTAATTTTTTTTTTGTAGCACACACATTTTTTATATTATGTTGCTAATTAAAGAAAAGTATTTATTGATTGTTACTTGTAATTAAGATATATAAAAAGAAAAAAATTTATGGTGATTTAATTTATATATTAAATATAATTTATCTCATAATTGTTTGATGAAAATTATAAAACAATTTAGTATTTGTGTATTTAAAAAATATATAATATAAAATATTATAGCCTATACTATTTTTATTTCTGTTATAATATATGAAAGCATTAAGTTATTTCATATACAAATTATAATTTTATAATTAAATTTTAAGTTAAACCAAAATTTAAAACAAAGTGAGGAATGTAAATAAATTATATTGTATTGTTTAATGTAATCCTGCATAGCACAAAGTAAATAATTATGCGGAGGAATATATATATATATATATATATATATATATATATATATATATATATATATATATAATGGAATGAAATAAAATCACATTCGAAGAGAAAGAAGAAAAAAAGTGTTCAATGGAAAATCACAAATTGAATTACAGCTTCTATTTTTGTGATGAGTGCTGAGTATACATAATTTTTAATTCAAAGAACCAGAAAATAAGTAATAAATAAAAAAAAGCACAAGCTATAAAAGAAGCTTATATGGATGGCGGAAAAAATACCCCACCTCATCAGCTTATGTGTCAAAAAGTTTGTTTAGCAAGAACACAGAAAGGAGACAAAATAACAGAAAGTAGCAAAGGAATGAGAGATCAAGCGAGAGATGATGCTTCGTTGTGTCCACAGACTTTTTAAGTGCATAATTTATGAAGACTAAAGTGAGAACTGCTTGACTTCACAAAATAATATAAATATATATTATAATTACATATTTAAAATATATATATATTGTGAACTTTTTTCTGCAAGAAAAAGAAAATAAATAACAATAACAAATATTTTATGTTGCTAGTCTTTTTTTAATTTATTTGTTTGTATATTTGTGTGAAAAGTATGTTTTGTTTAAAAAGAAAAAAGAAAAGAGAAGAAAATTCCTATGCGTGTTATATATATATATATATATATATATATATATATATATATATATATATATATATATATATATATATATATATATATATATATATATATATATATGTATGTATGTATGAGTGTGTCTGTTCAATGTCATCCCTGCAAAATTATAAATAATATTAATAATAACAAAATAAATAAATAATAAGGGGGTAATAAAATCAACAAGAAAAAAGTAATATTATAAATAAATATATGTGCCCTTTATTTGTATATAGTAGAAATGTGCATTTGTCTGTCCATGTATAGGCAACCACCCACTCCACATCACCATAGTGTGTGTTCCTTTTGCAAGAAAACTAATTTAAAATATAAATATAATATTATATGTGAGGTAATAAAATAAAATAATAAAAAAAAAGTAAAAATACAAATGGAAAAAAATGGAAAAAAAAATAATAAATAAAAAAAAAAATGCAAACATAACATTCATATATTATAGATTTGAGCACAAATAAATAAAAAATAATAATAATAATAAAAAAAAGGTCACTGAAAAAATACATTTTACTGAAGTTTTTCTTTGTATGTGCTGCTTTTTTTCTGTATTTTCAAAGATTTATTAATAATTATTGTATTATTGTTAGTGTTTATTCAATATGTAAGTAATTAAAAAAAATGTTATCAGCTAAATATTATTAAAAAAAAAAGTTACTTATATTATGTAAATTTAATTTGTATTTTTAAAGCATACTGTGTTATATTTTTATATTTTATTTTTAATGTTGAATTTTAGATTTTCATTATAAAATAATTATTATTGTGCTTTATATTATTATATTTAATTTCTCTGATATATATTTTTTTTCTCCTAAAAAATATTTTGATTTTATTTTTAATGACTATTATACTTTGTTTTTTAATATTAGATAATTTAAAAAAATATACGATAATTGACTAATAAAAAAGATTTGACAGAAAAAAGAAACATTAATAGATATAGTTTTAGAGACTTTAGGTTGAATGTGAGATTGTATGCTTTTATTTGCAGAGACTCCTTGAGAGAGAGAGAGAAAATAATTTCTTAAAATCAGGCCAAAATTAAACTATTAATCACAGTTGATTTAAGACTGGGTTTTTGAAATTATTTTCTTTCTTTCTTGCAAGGTGTCTCTGTTGGCTAAACCCTTACATGGCCCAATTTGTCTCTAATCTATAAACCTATGTGTTGCTGTTTTTTCTAAGAAATATTTTTTAATTAGTCAATACTTTGTTTTTTGTTATAATAAATTTTAATAAAAAAGATGAAGAAAAAAAAAAAAAAGAAAAAAGAGATCACTGTTATAAATGCTTATCATACAAATATCAAATGCTTATTAGTGTATAAAGAAAACTAAATGAAAAATGATGTTTAGCAAGAATGAATTAAGCCCCTTGACTTCAAAGAAGAGGGGCATAGAAAAAAAATAAAATAATATACCATAACATTTGTTTAATAATATTATTATATGATTTGTTACATTATGGTTCTTGTACTAAAGTTATGATATAGTACCTTTTTTTTTTTTTTTTTTTTTTTTTTTCTTTCTTTCTTTCTTTCTTTCAGTTTCTATATAAAATAGAATGGTGGTATTAGATAGATAATGCAATGGGTGTTATAAGAAATAAATAAATAAAAAAAATATAATAATTACTTTGATTATAGAGCAGGACTGGGAAGAGAAATCAAAATAAAAAATACTTGTGAAAAGTGTTGATTGTTAGTTAAAAAAAATACTACTATATCTCAATTTGCTGTTGTTTTGTTATTACATTAAAATAATGAAGAGGAAAGGAAAAAAATGTAAGAATAATAATAGTCTCACTTTTTTTTTTAACCTTATTCTATGATTATTAAAATAAATTTGTTTAAAATTTTGAAAGCTTGATTTTTTTTTTTTTTTTTTTTTTTTTTTACAAAAATAAACCTTGTCCAAATTTTATATTTCAGTATTTTTTTTTTTTTTTTTTTTTAATATTACAATTAATTCAGTTGGCAAGTAAAAGGGTTAACTTACAAACTCTCAGATTATATGTGCTTCTCTTTATTTCTATAAGATCAGATTTAGCAAGTGGGAGCAGGCATGAAGAAAATATGTAAACAATCCTTCATTACTTGTCAATGAAATAATTTAAAATATTTAAAATTCAACAATCTTGTAAATGACATTTACATTTTCATGCATTTATTAAAATTATCAATTAATTTAGTAATAATTAAAATGACAGATTGTTTATTATTATTATATTTCTTAATTCATTGGGCAAGGTTATTAGAAAAGTTAATTTAATGATGGGTATTCTGTTCAAAGTAAATTATCTGCAATTTTTTTTTCCTTTCTTTTTCTTTCTGCTTTTGTCATTTTGTACAAAAAGAAAGTGTATTGTCGCTGTGTATCGTCTCTAGTATTTATCTGAAGATAGAAAGAATGTAAAAGTATGATTGAGGAACAATATGTCTGTATAAATGTGTCTGCCTGGCAATGTATTTTTAAGAGACTAAAAATTGTAGATAAATTATAAATAAATGTTATAAAAAAATATATATATAATTAAAAGATGACCATTTCATATACAGTCTCTTTTAATGTATTGCCTCTAAGGGAAAAAAAATAATAAAAATATATTATATCTATCCCTTACAGGGGAAGGGATGGTGTCAAAAAATATATATATATGATAATAATATATTGCTATTTTAATTTTTATTTGTTACACAAAATAACTTGTTTGGTTTTTTTGAATTTCAATTGCTGTGACATTCGTGGCTGGTGAAATTCGGTCAAAAAAAAGAAGCCTGTATTATTATTAATTACTGTCCCTATATGAGCCCCTGCCTTCTCTTTTTATAGGTCAAAGAATTATATGTTGATACTTTTTAGTGTATGAAAAAATATATATATAAATATATATAAAATGAATGACAAAATAGTTTTTTTGGAAGCATTAATTGATTATGCATTTCCAGGAAAAAAAATGAAGCTGTCTGTTTCACTTATTTTGACCTTAAAGAAAGCTAAAAAATTAAGTGAAAAAAAAATAATAAAGAAACATTTCTACAGTCTTGTTGCGTATACACACAAAAAGAGTACATATGATATATTACCATAGAGCACATTTATGGAAAATATTATTTCAATGAAGCTTGATGATCACTGTACATTGTGTAACTGTGAATAAATTTACAATGTCTTATTTACAAAACAACTTGGGAGTATTTTATTTTTTTTGTTGCCCATTCCTTTTCATTCCTTCCTTTCTTTCTTTCTTTCTTTCTTTCTTTCTTTCTTTCTTTCTTTCTTTCTTTCTTTCTTTCTTTCTTTCTTTCTTTCTTTCTTTCTTTCTTTCTTTCTTTCTTTCTTTCTTTCTTTCTTTCTTTCTTTCTTTCTTTTAAAAAAAAAAACGAATTATGATCAATAATCATGACCAGAAAGTGCCTTCCACACTAGAAGGTCTATCAAGAGGTTGAGGTCTCACATGGCACAGGTACTTTAGTTATAATGTTTATACAATCAAGATGAGCTTTTGTTGATCGTAATGACATTATGGTCAAAGAAGAAAATAACTTGAGCACATCACAGAGTAGCATGTAGTCTTGTACTCCGATTACTCTGTGATGTGCTCAAGTAAATTTTTTCTCTGATTGATAATGTCATTATGATGACAAAAGCTTGTCTTGATTATATAAACAGTTATTATATATAACTGAAATTCTCGAATTATAACTAAAACTCTGTGCCATGTGAGACCATGACCTCTCCATAGAACTCCTACTGTGTCAAGGCCCTTGCTGGTATTTCAATATATTCTTTTAATATTTACACATAATAAGAGTAAGAGAAAAAGTTAAGAGAGGTTAGGAGAGGTCCTTACAGTATATCAAATTTATTACACACATAATACTCCATTCCTGTTGGAGTATTATATTTGTCAAAAGCTGTGTGTGTGTGTGTGTGTGTGTGTGTGTGTGTGTGTGTGTATGTGTGTGTATGTGTGTGTATATATCTTATATATAGCCTATACCCTATATTATACATATAGGCCATACCATAATATATAGGTAATAAATAGATATTAAAATAGTAATAAATGCTACAATCTATAACACCAAAGTTAGATATATCATGAATTAATCAGGAGCCTATATATAAATTTATAGAATAATGACCTCCATTATTCATCAACATGTAATCCCTCTTTAATTAATTATTACACCTATATACAGGGACAGGTTGGCTGCCGAGATTTCGATGACCGCAACCAAAGTGGGCCACATCATCTTTGCCCCCATCAGAGTTTGGGCTGTCTCTCTTGGCTATCTCAACAGGCTGTAGCAACCCAATAATATAACTATATTGACTAATAAAGGAACAACTTTGCTGCAATGAGGCCAACTTTATTTTGCTCACATCTGCTTCTGTTTCAACGTACTGCACTTGCGTAGTACAGAACGTGAAATCAGAAGCAGATGTGAGCAAAATTGCTTAGTCTGCCTCAAAACAGTTGTTCCTTTATTAGTCAATTTGCCTATATATTGCTGTTGTTCCGCTCTATTGGCCGATGTCCACTTTACCTTCAAAAAATAAAAAATGTCAGATTGACCCCAGATTTTGGATTTTTGCATTTCAGGTCATTGGCAGCAAAAAAAAAAAAAAAAAAAAAATGTCCAGTCTACATTGGCCAATAGAACGGAACAATATAGTGATATGACCTTTTTTGAGCCTACAGTGTTTGGTGTCCTCGCAAGCAACCTTTATCTTACCATACAAGCGACTTAAATGTAACTTTCTAACTGTAACTGCTATTTGGGCTGTTGTAATAAAATATACACCATGGAATTAATGTAATATACATTTTTATTATTGTTTCAGTTTTTGCTACCAAAATTTGTATAATGAATGAAATTATTATTTCTCATACCCCCCCCCCCCCCCCCTCACTCAGATAGAACTCAGTGGCAACAAATCTTTATTTTTCCCTTGTCTTGTTTCATTGTTCAAAGCAACAAAAAAATCTATGTATTCCTAAAATATAAAATAAAATTATTTTCTGTTAACATTTCTACCATTTTTATTTTATTTTTTCATAATAATTACATTTCTGATTTCAGAGGTATAATAACATAATCAAAAAAAAAAAAAAACTAGGGAGGGTTTGATACTGCAATGCTAGTACAAACTATGTCCCCCCTTTTTAAAAATAATGCATTTGAAACAAGCACGTTTTATTTAACTTGGAAATTTATTGGAACTATACAATGTCAAACTGTAGCATGATACTACAATTAGACTGGGGCTTTCTTGACTAGCTTGAACCAGTAGCCACACTCGCATCGTCGTGGGGTGCCCTGGTGAAGCCACATCCAGTTAACTGCTGTTGCATCTTCTTCACAAATGCAACCTACAATCCGGGATTCAAATGCAGAGGGAATAAGGTTTGGACTATCCTTGCCACCTGGGCCGCGCTTGAATACCTTCATGTCAAAGGGATTCTGAAAACAAACAAAAAATGAGTAACATTATTAATATTGCTTTTTTTTTTTTTTTTTTTTTTTTTTTTTTACTGGTAATACCGTTTTGTGTGCTCTAAGCCACAAAAAATTGATAGTCACCCAATGCTTTTAAATGGAATTGCTCATTTTTTTTTTAGAGCAAGGGAACAGGGTTTACGAACATAATTATTAACTTATGGCTTGTTTGCACATTAAAAGTATTGCACTATGTGTGTAAAATTTAATGTATTAAAGAGAATTTAAACCATAAGAGGGATCAAGCAGCTAACAGTATATTACCAGTATTTAAAAATAATTATAGATGAAATGGTCAAAATTTATGCTTTTATTTTTAAGTACAGTACATAATGATTTACTAATTTTAACTCGTATGACATTAGCTCACTCTTTCAGTCGGGTCTTTATCATGTTTGGGGGACTCTCAATGCGCGCCACCTATTTGTCTGGTTCCGTGACTGAGATCATTAAGTCCTTACGACCTCATAGAGGTTTTTTTGAAGTTAAGAGACCTACTAGGGGCTGAGAAATGCACCCCAAATGAAAGCTCCATAGTGTCATTTAAAATACATTGAACCTTATGGCTATGGCACTCACGATGTTAAAAAGTTCTTTGAAAGAGAGAATAATACCATATTCCCGAGTTACGATGGTAAAAACTGTACAAGTATTTTGGAGTATAAGAGTAAGATAACTCCCAAAAGTATAGGTGCATGCTAATATTACTGATATTACTTTTCAATTGATTTCTTACATATTGTGAGTAAAAGTGATAAAAATTACAAATAACATTAAATTAAAGGTTATTATGAGGATGTAATAATAATGTGACCTGAAAGCACAAAGTCTACATTTATGATACATAATGTTACGATAATGCATGTATGTTCCTGTGCTGTGCACTAAACTAATTAAGTTTGCTTTTTTTTTTTTTTTTTTTTTTTTTTGCCGTTCAAATATCCGCACTTGATTTCTGATCTGAGTGCTATGTAGGATTGCCATTAAATAAATTTGAGCAGTTTACTCTGTGATAAAATTAATTCTTGGTTCAGTGTACTGTACTGTCTAATCATCATAAGTATGCAATATGCATGATAGTACTGTGGTGCATGTGCAAATATGTCTTTACGGCACATATGCCCAAAATAAAAATCAATAAACTGATTGACAAGTATGTAGCATAGATGAATTAAGTCAAAATATAGAATTTAACTTCATGTGTAAATGAAATTATTATTTTTATATTTACTAATTAATAAAACAAAAGGACTGAAGCTGAGTAAAAAATTCAGAGGATATTTTGGTGAACATAAGGGATTTACAGGGGTTTATACCCACTTCGTTTCCAGCAGCTTTAGCTAATAATTCTCTTTTCTCCAAGCCTGTCGCATGTTCCATGGAATCGGCCATCACTAGAAAAAGTATTATTTTCATTAAATTTGCATATAAAAACACAAATTATTAAATTATTTGAATTTTAAAACCGGCTAATCTATGACCTAGAGCCCACGGAGCTCGATATTCAAATTGAAATTTTGGTTAGCCATTTGACAATCATGCAGCAATTAATTAATAGCACAAAAGAATACACACTTAGGTATTTAAACTTACTTTTATTGGCAAATCTGGTCGATGTATAGACCACATTTCGGACAGAGGTCTGGGTCGCAATTCTGCAGCAAATAGCAGCCATTTTCTCAGGAAGGCCGACTTCTTTTTAGTTAACGATTTACTCGTCAGAGGTCCAGAGAAAAAAAAATGAAAATGTGAAGTGGCACAAAATTTTAACCTTTTCATGTTTTTTATGCGCACTCTTTAAATTGTTATTTAAAATGGTTTGTGCGCATCATAGAATAGCTGTGTTTATAATTTATCAAGTAAATTTGTTGTCCATAGCATTGCATTTCAGTCCAGCTGACTAAGGAAAAGTAGGATTTTTAAAATTTTATCTCAATTTAATCGTAAATTAAATATCTATTTTAAACTTGATGTGATTAATTATTTGTGTTTGTGTAGAGTAGATCTTTGTCTGAGCAAAATGTCGTTCAAAAAACAGCAGCCGTTCATGAAGCAACAAACATTTTATGCAGTGGGGGTTGGTCGGCAAAGAGGCATCTATTTAACTTGGTAAGCCTTTGTTATGGATGTATCATGTTATTTCATGTATGTATGTAGTATGTTATACCAGACTACCGGTACATGGGATAGCATGTATGACGTATGTATTACATTACATAATACATACATATTCACAACATGCATGCCTATTCTATGTTGCATGTTGTGAGTGATACATACATTTCAGTCCACATAGTTTTGTAATTTTTTTTTTATTCGTGTTGTACATTATACATATGTATGCACTGTACTGCCCCCCCCCCCCCCCCCAAAAAAAAGACCACTTATGTTAAAGATGTCCGATTCTAAAATTCTCGACTTGCTCTTACAGCGCCACCATGGTCCGTGGCGAAAAATAGGCCCACAAATTAACATGTAAGGTATAGGCCAATACGGCTAGTTCTGCTATAATTCTTGCCGGTAGGAAAAAATTTTCTGAATAAAAAAGATGCTCAAAACCCTCAAACTGACTATTCAGTAAAAAAATTCACAGGATTTAACCATTGAGGCAGAAAAAATAGCGAAAATAGCTGGATTGGCCTATACCTTACATGTTAACTTGTGGCCCTATTTTTTGCCACGGACCATGGTGGCGCTGTATGAGCAAGTCGAGAATTACCCATCAAAAGGGAAGCCGCGTTCTTAAGAAAATGGTCAACATGTCTGATATCATCTTAAGTGATACATAGCGTTGCCAGATTTAACCTCGCAGAACACCTGCAGCTCCATTAAGGCCAAGGCAGCGGTCGTTTCTTATCGCCCCTGGGATAGAGTATGTACATAAAGTTAGCACAGTCCAAACTCTTATCGCTGCAATAAGAAAAGGGATGAGAAGGACCGCTGTCCTAGGCTTTAGTGAAGGTTCAATCTGGCAATGCTGCTATCACTTAAGATGACATGTTGATGTTGACAATAACATAAATAATAAGCTGAAAAAAAAAATTCAAAGTGGGTCAAAATCAGGGTTCAAATATGCATTCATTAGCATAGGGGGCGGGGCATTTTTTTTTTTTGCGATACAGTACTTTGACACTCTGTTGTGAGGTGAGTTTTTTTTTTATTTCATTTTTGGGTACAGCAGCCTAAACTTAATTCAAAATAATATAGGGTGTATGCGGATGACGTCATATTTATTGCGCATGGAGGCCATACTGGAGTAGTGCATTACATTGCTCAGCATAGAACAAACTTCCTTTAAGCCAAATTTCTTTGGGAAATTCGTTAATTTTTTGTTATTTGTTATTTTTCTCATATTCTTGAGATACTAATTCAACATATTTACAGCATCAATTTTCTCAATAAATATTGCCTAGTGGTTTTAAACTGGCAAAATGATTTTTTTTCCTATGTCACCCATGTTATTGAGTTATCCAACATGGCGTCAACTTTAACATGAATGCATAGACCCTATTAATAAAAATACATTTCTACCTTAAAGTAGTACTGTACCTTAATAAAAAAAAAAGTCTTATTTTTATTATAAACCAAAGAAAGACTAAGACATTTAACTACGTAATACAGATTTTCAAATATCGGCAACATTGGAACTAATATTTTGAAAGAAATAATAAAAAGCAGGGGAAATTTTATTTTAGAAAAAGGAGAATTCTCTCTCTCTCTTTCAAATAAATAAGTAAATAAATAAATAAATAAATAAGTTTATTGATCAGAGGATTACATACAGTAATATAGATCTTGTCCAAGGAAAAAAAAAACAAAATAAATATTTACAGAATATACAAAATAGTCCCTCCTCTACTACAACTCACAATTTTGCAACTTTGCATACTAATTGCAGTAACAAGTTACCTCAGTCAGTCAACACTTTCTCATTAGTCACTTCAACAAAAATGTCATTAAAGTGATAATTAACCCTAAAAATAAGTCATTCTTGTTCTTCTCTAAAATAATTCAAGGGAAATTGGTCGTTTATTTGACTTTTCTAGCCCGCGGTATAAGCGAGCCCTGTGAGGGTAAAGAGGAAAACTCTGACATAGTAGATTTCCTTTACTGTGTGAGTAAAAAACTGTACACCTTTTCAGGTAAGCTTAGGGTACAATTATTTTACTTGCATAGTAGAGGGACGTGAACTGTATCTCGTTACCCTCGTGGGGCTCGCTTATCCCACAGACTAGAAAAGTCAAATAAATTATTGGTTACGTACTATTGAATTGTTTTAGAAAAGAACAAAAAATGCTTATTTTTAGGGTTAAGTATCGCTTTACATTACATTAAACCTTATGTCACTTGCAATATGTTAAACAATTCTTCGAATGAGAGGGTTCATCAACACCATAATGAGAGTTCATGAAAAGTTCTTAGATTTTCAACTACGTATACTTTTTTAATGCTTTTAAATTTTATATGTTTCAGGCCAGAGTGTGAGAAACAAGTAAAAGGAATCAATAATGCAAAATATAGGAAGTTTAACTCTCGTGTTGAAGCTGAAAAATTTGTTGAAGATCATGCATCTCCTATTGCAAAAAATTACTCTCCGTACAAGCCAAACACACCACCTGTTACTCCTACTCAACCTTCATTCTCTCAACCAGCAAAAACTCCAAGTACTACATCTAATGCCATGTCAAAATCTAGACAGTTAATGTCAACTTGGTCAAGTCAACCTCAAGTGGAGACTAGGTCAAGTGAAGCTGCATCAACAAGTAAGAAAATAAAAATTGAAGAATCCAATAACAGTTCAGATGATGAATGTTTACATCTAATGGATGCATTAACTCAAGAGGCTATTGGTCAGTCGAGTACCCAGTTGCCCACAACAACAACGACAACAAATGGTAAAGAAACAGAAGAACAAGGACTGAAAAATCAACTAGATGCTCTAAAAAATAGATTAGAAAGCATTGAAGAAAGTATACATGATGTATTTGGACAAGCAACTATCGGAATAAAAAACATAAAACAAGAACTTTCTAAATTAGAAAGTAAAATAGAAGAAAAGGAACCTAGCTTAACGAACACTGTTAAACGTCTTAAAGAAAAGAATAATACACGAGAGAGTAATAATCCTACTAAAAAAGCACGTCTGATTGAGAGTGATGACAGTGGTGCAGGTTCAAGTCAGGAAACTGGCTCCAGTCAAATCAACTTCAATTTTGATGTTGATGGCTTCTGTGTGGTGTATACTGATGGATCTTGTACTAACAATGGTAGAAATGGAGCTAAAGCTGGCATTGGGGTTTATTTTGGACCCAATCATCCACTGTAAGTTTTAACATTTCATTATTTATTTTAGTCGACCGTATTATATCATTAAACAAACCCTTTCACTTTAAATAAATTGTCACAGGAAAGATAAAAATACTGAAATATTAAAGCATGTAATAAGGTACTTAAATGTGTTTTTAATTTTTTAAATGTCTTATTATTTCTTTATAATTTATTGTTATCCCCCAATTAAAATTTTTGCTATGAAAGTTTTACTTTTGGTAAACATGACTATATATAGATAAATATAAATAGGGGCCTATATATAGGTATTGATAAATTAACTGCAGCTCATTCTATGAAATGTACTTTGATTTCAGCAATGTTGGTGACCCACTAAGAAACTGCACTCCTACCAACAACAATGCTGAAATTCAAGCTGCTTCATATGCTATAAATGTTGCCAAAGTTTCAGGTCAGCTTCTTAACATTGAATTACATTTATATGAAGTACATTTGAAAATAATTGTATATTCTACAAGAAAAATGATTTTTATTTTCTTCTTCTTCTTTTTTTTCTTTTTTTATAATTTTAAAATTGGTTTTTCTAGTTTTTTTGATGTACAAGACATTGAAAACAAAGGATAGTAGAAACAAGCAAGTGCCTTACCATAGTAAAGTGGAGTTCCATAATATAGTATGCTTATAAATTATACTATAGTCGTATTTATTGGAGGCTCACTTGTTTAAAGGCGTAGAACACCTTGAACAAAAAACATGTCTAATATCCTAACAAACCTAAATATCAATGTTGATTTGGCCGGGGTCACTTATTTCTAATTTATTTTTTATTCCCAAAATGGAAGCTGCGGGTTTGTGACGTCATAGCTTGCCTGTTTCCGCATGCGTTGACTAATGAGCTGTGACATCACAAACCCACAGCTGTGATTTTGTAAATGGAAAATAAATTAGAAATCAATGACTACGGCCAAATCAACATTGATATTTAGGTATGTTAAGATATTATACATGCTGTTTGTTCAAGGTGTTCTAAGTCTTTAACATTGCAAAAAGTAGGGCCTTGCCTGAGTTTAACAGGTAACTGAAAGTTGGCATTTAGTTCAGTTAAAGAAATAGGGATAATGTACACAAATAATAAAAAGAAAAACCTTTGAGAAAATAAAAGCAAAAATTCTCAAATTAATAGAATCACAGCATCCTTCACCATATCAAACGTACATTTGCTATCTCTGAAAACGGCCATAAAACTTTTTCACCTGAAAATATCACCTGTAGCATCTTATGGAATAGAGATTTTCTGGTCATATCTAACCATCACAGACTTCAACTTATTAGAGTCTGTAAAATCTCGTTTTCTTAAGAGAGCAATGTGCCTCTCAAAATATACAAAATCTAGACTAGTTTATGAACTTTCAGGAGAGGAGTTTTATGTACGTGAGCTGAGATTAAAATTTAATTTGCCAGAAACTGAAAATTTTATTAAGTTTGTTCAAATTAGAGAAAATAAAACCGATGATATTAATCTATCATTTTATAATACACCAGCTTTAAAAAATGATACATGGAAAAACTCAAATCAGAGGAACCGTAATATTATCACCCGCTACGCGGCACACGGTTTTCATCACAAAATTTGTAACACTAAAGAATATCATATTTGTAATAATAACTGTATCTGCTCCTTGTGTGGGATGTCATGTGAACAGTATCATCTCCTCACATGTTCTAGGAGACATTTAAGTATGGCCTACTATGCCGAGGGCACTGATCAACATGTATAATACTGTTATTTGATCTTGATATTATATGTAATGTTTATGAGTTGAATGTTTAGATGTATGTTGTACACGCAATGTGTTTAATAAATAAAATAAAAAAAAAAATAGAATCAAATATGAAATACAGTAAATAATTATAATCATAAAAATGCTTGCACTCTAGTAAGTTGTATTTTTAATATTAAAGTGATGTCACTAAAAAACTAAAAAGTATGATCAGAGTAATACATTGTCAACTTTGTACTTGAAGAATACCTGCAAGTCATAATTGGCATCTGATAATAACTTGTGTGAGCACAGGTGACAACGTAGCACTAATGTCTACATATCTTTTTGCTTTGAAAGCGGCATCTCTTGATTATAATAAAAATATAGCTAACCAGAGGGTACCTCATTGATTTAAATTGATTTAAATTGTTCTTATGTCTTGCATGTAATGTGTTCAGGTATTGCTAAGCTATGCGTCCACACAGACTCAGAGTTCCTAATCAATTGTGTTACCAAGTGGATGAATGGATGGAAACGTAGAGGATGGAGGAAAGCTGACAACAAACCTGTAATTAATAAAGAGCAGCTGGAAATATTGGATGCTGCTATGGAAAATATTGAAATTAAATGGGTAAGAAAATGAAATTTACAAGTTAAAGTAACTAAGTTAATCAATAATAAAAAAAAAAGAAGATAAAATTACCAGCAAGGATCTTACCACAGTAGAAGTTCTATGGAGAGGTCTCGCGTGGCACAGTATTATGTTATAAAAAAGTTTATTTTATAACTGAGAGCTTTCGTCATATGTTAATGACATTATCATTAATTAATCAAAGAAGAGATTTAGTTGAGCACATCGCTGAGCACTGCTCAGGGATGTGCTCAAGTAAATCTCTTCTTTGATTGATAATGTCATTATCATATAACGAAAGCTCTCATTTATAAAATAAACTTTTTTATAACATAATACTGTGCCACGCGAGACCTCTCCATAGAACTTCTACTGTTGTAAGCAGTTGTAAGGCCCTTGCTGGTAATTCTATCCTTTTCTTTATTATTGATCCTAACTGCGATGGTTTTTTCCTTAAATTGTAACTAAAGTAATTTAATATTAAATAAAAAGAAAAGGATGATCAGAATACCTATCATCACACAACTATAATGCAGAGAATTCTACTTATAGCTTGAATATGGACGTAGATGATAGAATACATAAGTAAAGAATTTCTTTTTATTTCTTATCATTGGCTTTCTTTAATTATATTCTATTGCCTATGTGCACATTCAAGCTATGTGTATAGTTCTTCTCATTATAGCTGTGTAATGATAGATATATTTTACTGTCCTTATCTTTTAATTTATTATCAATTAACCGTGATTGTTTAATTTTCTAATTATATACTGTAGTTACTAAGTTAAGGCGTAAAATAAATCATCAAAGTTAGGCATGATATATTTAGAAGAAAATAATAGGTGAAACCAGCAAGCACCTTACCATAGTGAAGAGAGTTCTATAGTTTGGTTTGGTGAAAATCTTGCTAGCACAGAGATAATAAAGACATCAGATAGCTTTTGACACTAAACTCGAAGAGAAAACACGTAGTGTGTATGTATGAGCCTTTGCCAGTCCTTACAGACTCGGAGAGACAATTATTCAGTTGCATTGTAGTATTTTAATTCTCAATCACCATCTATTGATATCAAACTTTATAGAGCTTTTAACAATAAATTCATGCATATTTTATTAATTTAATCAGCATTATCATTAATGCAGCAAATCATTTCAAATCCTGTATTGAAAGTTAGCTTTAAATCATCATCAGAAACATGAAAGATTTATAACAAAGATTTCTAAGGGTTGGTGTTTTTTGTTCTACCTTCTATAAAAGTAAACCACCCTGGATAAACATAATACAGTATGTTCAAATAATAATAGACAAATAGAAGATGTTAATAGAGCACTTTAAATAAAAAGTTCTGTAATTTGTATATAGATAATGGGGCATGGAATCAATTTTCTAGCATAAATAAATCAAATCAAGGCAAAAAAAAAAAAAATAGTAGTTGGGAGTTGGGATCAATAATAAAGAAAAGGATACAGATGCCAGCCATACCACAGTAAACGTTCTATGGCGAGGTCACACGTGGCACAGAGTTATAGTTATAAATGTTTATATAACAGAGCTTTTGTCATCATAATGGCAGTATCTATCAAAGAAGAAAAAATTGAGCACATCACAGAGTCGAGTACGTGCTCAAGTAATTTTCTTCTTTGATTGATAATGCCATTACGATGACGAAAGCTCTCAGTTATACTAAACATTTATAACTATAATAACTCTGTGCCACGGAACTTCTACTATGGTAAGGCCCTTGCTGTTATCTCTATCCTTTTCTTTATTATTAATCTGTAGAGACATATTAAAGCCATAGATCACATAAAACATGTGCTTTTTAATGAATTAACACAAAATGGGATCTTCAAAACTGTTGATAATTATAACCAGAATGTTAATGTAGCCCCACGAGAGAACGTGAAAATACTGTAGAGTACGCAATTTGCGTGACTATTTATGTTTATGACGTCAGAAACGTGCAAAAATTAGTGTGAAAATGTTGTGCGGATTGCATAAATCGAAATTTCTGATCACTGCTACGTAGCTACAGTTGGGTTTTGAGACAAACTAAAGCTATTATGCTTATGTTTTTCTCTGGTCTATTCCTTTAAGGATATTTTGTTTAATTACATAACAATCTACGTATTTAGATAGTGTTGTTCAAACTTAATGTGTAATGTTACAGGTGCATGTCCGCGGCCACAGTAACATCTATGGTAACGAGATGGCAGATCAGCTAGCCAACGAGGGTGCAGCCAAATATGGAGATGACTAGTAATTAATCCAACTAAAAGCTCAAGCATCTCAGACCTAACTCTAATTTTACTGTGTTTGCCAATTAGATATAAGTCTATTATGTATTTTATTTTTACCCCCCTTTTTCTGAAAATTTATTATGCTAAAACAAAAGAGAAATATTTTTATTGAGGTTTAATATTATGTACACCTTATATAATTAACAAAAATAAAACATAATTTACATGGTTAAGTGCATTTAATTAAAATTTTAATTTTCAAGGTTGATAATTGCATAATGTGTGGCTAACTTTCACATTAAGTGCAATGAGAATTAAAAAAGTATCCTTGAAGCTTCAGTAACTTCAATCTTTTTTGATTAATTATATTTTATGTAATAAAATTTATGGCTTTCACTTTTTTTCAGTTTTATAATTTTAGTATGTGTATCATGTAGTGGAGTCGGCCTAACAGGAGTTCTCAAATTTTATCATAAAACAGGTCTGGTTTACTGCAATGAGTTTAAATACAAATGATAGTGAACATTCTGTTATCTTGTAAGTATTGATTTTTTGTAAGTTAGACCTTTAAACCATGTGCTTCTTCAGCTTGTAATATGTTTATAGTCTCTTGGTCAGGCTTCACTGGAATGGAAATTTATTAAATAAAAATAAGTTGTTGTTTTTTTTGTATATAGGTAATAATTGGTTTAAACGACATGTATATCATTTGGATGGTGTAAAAATTTAAGTTTATAATTTTAAAATTTAGTTGTGTTTAAAAATTGTAGCCCTACAACTCCTCCCCCCCCCCCCTCCCCCCACTTTTTTTCACTTTTTTTTTCAGAATTCTTGCATTTTTAAAATTGTTTTCTACAAAAGCTTTTGATCTCTCTCTCTCTCTCTCTAATTTAGTTTTTTTTTAAACAAAACATTAAATTAAAGGCATAAATTAATTTATAAAGGAAGGTGCAAAAAAATAATAATAATAAACAGATTTGAAAAAATTTGGGAGAGCTCTGTGGCATATAAAAGAGACAATATTCTAACCTGGTCCAAAATAAAATGGGTATAGTGTCAATGAAGGGCTGTGTACGTACTGTATTATATTATGTATGCTTTATCTCCCTATATATTGATTTTGTAAAATTGCAAGTGAGGCATTAAAATAATAATAAAATAAGTTTTACTATAAGATGAATAAATCTAATACATTTTTATATAAATGTTCCTATATTTTAGTAATTTTTTTAGGTTAATTCTTACTTTTGCTATTTTGTTATTTTTGATTTGCATTTTATGCATGATGAATGATGATACCATAATAATATAATAGTATAGGTCTTGAGATGACTCATCTATATTTATATATACAATATAGTAAGTGAATGAGAAGAAGCATGTTTGTTTGCCCTACCTACTTATTTAGCTGGAGGTGGTATTTTGGGAGAGTCAACTGGAATGAACAGTTACATTGTGTGGGCATAACATACGCATATTTTATAATCATGATCAGTGTTTCAACATATTTGCTTGGTAAAGCATCTCTGTTTTATATTGTTTAAAAAAAAAATGTGTATACTGAAAAGAGCTTTTTTTACTTAATAAATATAATTTTAAAAAATATATAGGACTTTTTATTATATATGGTAGTATATGCCAACCAGCATTCAATAAAATGTGATAAAAAAGCAGGTGTGTAGGTCAATGTGTTTTTTGTTTTAAATATATAAAAAAAAAAATTCCACATTGTAACAGTTATTAATTTTGTATGTGAACAAATGAAAGTCTTTATACTTTTATCTTATCATATAAATGTTAGATAAGAAAACAGTTTTGAATGTGCACCGATGTTTATACCTGAACTTGTATTCATTTGTTCATAATTTTTTAAAAAAATGAGTGACAAAAATAAAAAAGGAGACAAAGTATCTGAAAAGTAAGTAAAAAAACAACAACTTATTTTTATTATAGCCTAAAAAATATATTTAAAAAAAATGGAGTTTATAAGTTTTACTATATGATGAGAGTAAAAGTTGAACTGTAATTTTTTTTTTTTTTTTTTTTTTTTTTTTTTTTTTTGAAATATAAAGATATGCTAATAAGAAGACACTTTTATCGCATCTTTATTTAAAGAAAATTTATTATAGGTGGATTCGAATTATGCCAATATTTACATTCAAAACCTACAAATAATTAACAAATAAAGTTTAACGTTTCAGCACAAAGATTTTAACACTAAAATCTTTAGTTTAATTCGCAGCAACTTTCCCTTTCATACTTTTTTTAATGGATAACAATAATATTGTTGATATTTGCGGGAAAAATTTGTCTCTGAAAATTTTTAAGTCATGAACACACTAACACATAATCATATATTTTTTCGATGTATTTACTTTATAATATATTAGCCTATGTATTATTTATTATATACCTATATATTATATCATGTAATATTTCTTAAATTTTTTTTTTCCTTCCTTTATAAATGATAGGCCTATTATAACGTAAGAATATATTTTGAGCTGCTTTTTTTTATTGTTTATTATTATTTGGAGGTGTGAGTTAAATTTGAAACAATTTTGCAGACCGGAGGAGAAGCCCATCTCCGAGGAAGATAAAATGAACACCATGCTTGAACGTTTTGACACCAAAATTGTTGAGTATCACACCCATGTGTTATCAGAATGCTCAAGACTAAGAAAGGAACTTATAACTTTTGAAGGTGATAAGAAGAAAGTGGATTTTTCTTTTTTTAGTTTTTCTCATTCTAATGGAGCTAGTTCTGATAAACAAAACATCAAACATGTGGAACTTCAAAGCATAGTGAGATCAAGAACTAAGAAATAAATTTATGTATAAATTATAATATCAATGTGCCGAACAAACATCTTGAAATTCAATGATTTCTTAACTGTTCATCTTAAAGTGCCTTCAACAATAATTAAGTCATCTCTACACAATATAATATTTTATTTTTATTGTATTAAATTTTTTTTTTTAGTTTTTTATGTATAGTGTTAATTTCACAATACGAAATATCTTTATTGAGTCAAAAAATTGTAATTATAAGCATTTATCATATATTTAGGAAAATAAACCATCGCAGTTAGGTATGATAAATTGAAAGAAAAGGATAGGAGAAAACCAGCAAGGGCCTTACCATAGTGAAGAGAGTCCCATAGTTCGGTGAAAATCTTGCTGTTAGTTATTTTATATCTGTGCTAGCAAGATTTTCACCGAAGTATGGGACTCTCTTCACTATGGTAAGGCCCTTGCTGGTTTTCTCCTATCCTTTTCTTTCAATTTATCATTTATCATATATTTGAAAGCATACATGCTTTTTTATGACATTCAATATTATGTTGATAAATATATGTATCTTTTGAACTATATAGCCATAACAATTTATTAGTGTCAAAAAATATTACATAATAATAGGGCCTATATAGGCCTATTTATATATATTTTTTTTAAGTAAGTTTTAAAAGTTGCTATTTTACTTGAAATTTTTATCACTGCTCAGTGTAAATTTAAAAACTTTTTTTTAACATTAATGAATCCCCCCCCCCCCCCCCCCCCATCATTATCCATCTCATTCAAAAAATTATGCTATGCAGGCGGCCCTCATTTTTATTTGCTTAGTACCTGTACTGCTGCATGTGTGCCTACTTTTTACCTTTATTATTAATTATTGACAAACTGAAGGTTATAATTTTTTTAAACAAAAACTTCATGTATGTATTATCAAGTAATATACTTTTGTTTCCTTTCTTTTTTTTTTTTTTTTTTTTTCTAATGAACATTTATTTTTTATTTATTGATCATAAATATGAAAGGACATGCCACTTTCACAAGAAAGAGGCCCTGATCAAGTATGTACCAGCTCTGTGCATGGGACACCTGCAATACTTTTTTGTGGACTTCTTGTCATTCATTACCTTTGTTGCTCTTTTAATAAGTGCCACAAATTCATTGCAAAGGTCTACAGGTTTTCCAAGATAAGAGCTAGCAAACTTAGCAATTACCTGGATTTTTATTTTATTTTTTTTTATTTTTTTTTTTTTACATGTATGTGTTAACACTCATAGTCATAATAATTGTAAATAATGAAGTCATTTATGTATTTTAATAAAATAATATAAAAATAAGCACAAAAGTTTAAAATTATTGCTATCTCCACAAGAGCACTCAAAATCTAGATAATTTCCTTATTCAGATTACGTATTTGGATCAATTGCTACCCAGATTTTGCAGACACAATTTTAAAAAGAGCTGGTTATCCGGATTGCAAAACGATTGCAGAAATCCAGATCCATAGAACAAATTAAAACAAAAAAACAACTGCATTCTTGGGGCTGAAGCTTTAAAAATCAGCTTGGATTAAGTCAGTATTTTTCATCTAAGTTTCTTTGATCTGGATGTAAAACTAATACAATGAGGAAGGTGAATTGAAATTTTTTTTTTTGAGTTTATGATATTTTTGGAAAGAGCTTTAAAAAATTTTGAGGCGCTATTTTTTCTTAGGACGATTGGAGCATACGAAGTATTTTTAATTAATTTTTGAAAATCGGCCTAGAAAGCCTGTGACGTCATCAGTTCACTTTTTTCTCGGCAAATACTAATCGTTCGAGGTTCAGTAACCAGTTTAATGAAATCAACTCGTTCTCAGGACTTCAAAAAACTGGCTACTGAACCTTCTATGGTCAATACGTTCCAAAATAAATTCCCGATTGATGGCGTCACAGGCTTTTTAGGTCAATTTTCAAAAATTAATTAAAAATACTTCCCATGCTCCAATTGTTCTAAGAAAAAATAGCGCCTCAAAATTTTTTAACGCTCTTTTCAAAAATGTCATAAAAAGTGGAGGTTAAAAAAAATTCCCCTTCCTCATTAAGACATTGCAAAAGCAGGTTTAGTGAGAAAATAAACAAACTTGCAGCTCAACAATACTAATAAAATGCTATCAGAGGACTTTGTGTTTCTGTCTCAATTTAACATGCTTTCTTATGAATTGAGCTATAAATTGAGTTAGAATTATTTCTCAGCACTAAAATTTTAACTGTAGCTAAGCCTCAAAGCTTTTGTTTTCCTGCATTTCAACTTGATTGAATGAAAAAAATAATTTGTAATCAAATCACTTGAAATCCAGGAAAATAAAAGCTTTGAGGCTAAGTAAGCTACAGTAAAAATTTCAGCACACAGAAATAATTCCAACTCAAGTTATAGCTGCGTCATTGTCCCATAAGAAAGCATTTTAAATTGAAACAGGAACACAAAGTTGTCTGCTAGCACTTTGTTAGTATTATTGAGCTATGGGTTTATTTTCTCACTAAACTTACTTTTGCAAGTCTTCTTTGTCGGGGTTGTGATCCAAATACAAATTGGGCTTAAGTTTTTTTTTTTTTTTTTTTTTTTTTTTTTTTCTTTTCTTTGTTGATAACACTTATTTCCATCCAATTGAGGACATATGTAATCTAAATCTTAATGACTAGTGCTTTCAAAATCCAGATAATTTTCAAATTCATATTACGGATAAGAACTTATTAGGATCTATAAATTGGGGGAGAGAGAGAGAGAGAGAGAGAGAGAGAGAGAGAGAGAGAGAGAGAGAGAGAGAGAGAGAGAGATGTAAAAATCAGCTGGGATTAAGTTAGTATTTACCTATATATCCCATTTTTTTTATCTGGATCTGAAACTAGATAAAATTATCCAGATCCAATTTTCCAGGTTGTGGTCCCAATACAAATTCGGATACAAATAATTTTCACAGTAGATGATACAGTAGTCCATCTCCTATAGCGGGAATGTCAGATCGGTTCCACGCGCCAATTGCGATTGTGCAAGTTGCAGGTACTAGACGACCATCATTTGAAGTAACGTTAGCATCTAGTACCTGCGACTTGCACAGTCGACAATTGGCGCGCGGAACCGATCTGACATTCCCGCTATAGGAGATGGACTACTGTATCATCTACTGTGAATAATTTTTTTATCTAGATTTCAAATTTCAGATATTTTTTGACAGCACTATTAACAACAATAGTCATTATACCGTAACTACTTTTATAATAAAAACAATTTCAAGATTTTTTTGTTTTTTCTTAAAAATTTGTTTATTACATTAAAGTGCAGTTGAAAATACAAATTACATTTTTAAGCAACAAAAATGGAATTAACAGTGAGTCAAATTTTTAGTTGATAATTTTTTTTTTTTTAGTTATTATTATAATTTTTTTATTATTATTCTTTTTTGGGAATTCTAATTCAAAAGGCACAGCAAATACATTTATTAACAGAATAATCTTGCTTGTAATTTGGATAAACATTAGGTTACAGCAATATTGAATTCATAATGCTTACTAACATGTACCTTTATAAATAAAAATTAAAATGTTAATTTGCCATCATGTCAATTTTAAATCAATAAGAATATAAATAATATTTCTATTAGAAATTTAGAATCAAAAGTAAAAAATATACAATTATTTAAGAGGCCTTAGTGAAAATTAGAATTACAATATTTAGAGTATTATGCACTTTTTGACGAGAAAAACAAAAGAAAAAAAAGTATAGATCAAACCATTTTCATGGGCTGAAAAATATAACATATGTTATTAATTTTTCGTTTTATTAAATTAATTAATTCTTTTTTATTATATTATAATTTAAAGTTTATAATAACAAGTGTTATATTGACACAATATAGTCACATTTTTAAGTTTTTGAAAAATAATACATAGTACACAAAGAAATTTTATATTTATATTTTTTCAATGTTACAGACACAGAAAACATCAAGTTTTCATTTTTTTTTTTTTTTTATTATTATTATTACTGAATAAAATAATAAGTCTTTATTTATTTATTTTTGTATAGGTATAGATATATAGGTATTATTATAAGCTATAGGATATAAACATTTAAGCCAAAGAAATAAACACAATTTTGCAAACAATATTTTGTTGTCGTTACAATTAGCAAAATTTCTGCTAATTTAATTGATGAGGGATTTATTTTTTTCTTATTAAGCTCAAATAAACTTGATTTTGAAATAATAATTAAATAAAGATGGTTGCAAAAATTTTGATAGCAGCGCAGGATAAGACCTGTGAAGCAAGTCTCAGTTCTACAGTTGAGAGCACAACAATCTAGGTGCTACATGCGCTACATAGGAAAGGTGGGTGGGGTGGGGTAGACACAGGTGGGGTAAAAAGAAGAAGTTAAATTAACAGTCGAGGAAGTTGGCAGCCATCAGAAGCTCCAAAGCAATTTCTGGAGCGATGGGGAACTCAGGAATTTCAGTTGAGCTGTTGGTATAGCGGACCTTGTAAGTGAAGTACATGCAGACCTTCTGCAGCACGTGAGACCTGAAACATTCAAACAAAGAAATGTTTATTAGAACTTTGTTCATAGTCTACTACAAGATTTTTGTGTATGTAAAACAATGTACTGTATCTCTAAAATTTTAACTGTTATACAATTTAATGTTGCCTGAACTACTTATGACTTGAATTACTGTACCTTTGAAAAAGATTATAATTCTATTTTTAATTCATTAACATCTAATGTATCAACTGCTATGTGTGTTCCTCATCTTATGAAGATTACGTTTTTTTTTTTTTTTTTTTTTTTTTTTTTTTTACCAATCATTTTGAAAGAGGGAATTATCCTGAAACAATTGATGTGTATTATGTGTAATTTTATAATTTATTTGTGAAAATTGTAACATGACATCACGCTCAGTAATTTTTGCATGAGGAATGAGGATGCACTCAAAAGTTACCAACTACGACTTCATATTAAGATTTTCAAAATTTCATTAAAAATACTTAAAAGGGCCACAGACACTAAATTTTTTGAAGTTGTGCTTTATCCACTATTTAGTACTACTATTTGTGAAAATAATTGTAAATGTTGTATGGAGCCGGTGCGCCTCTTCCTTTTAATCAAAAATTAAATCAAAGTTTGCCATGCCCCCTTATATACTCCGCTTCACGTATCTTCAGAACTGTCTCACGCTATTTGGTCACTTTTGGTGGCCAAAATCACATTAACAGTTATTGCCGCTTCATACAATGCAATACCTGTTTGTTGATTTAACCATAAAATGTGTTTGAGTGCTGATTAAAACTAAAAACTTACATGAATTGACGTATAAAAGTCAGCTGATTGTTGTTTGGCCATACAACGATTGAACTTAAATTTAATATTTAAATTAGAAGGAATAGTCCCATCAGATTTTAACAAATTGTGAAACTGTTTTTGTACCTTAAAGATTCTAAAAAGCCAGGGTGTCTGTGGGCCTTTAATCTCAACAGCTGTAAAATTGTACATCAATTGATGCAAGGCGATGTCCTTTATCAGAATAAACTATAAAATCATCACTAGTTTTTATTTGGTCTTTCTTATTGGCAGGAAAGAATAGGGAAACCAACACAAAATTTACATTCTTAAAGGCCATTGCCCTCAAATTGTCTTACTCAATGTGTTAACTGTGCCATCAAGACCTTCACCTAGCTACAGATTTCATCATAGTAAAACAAATTGTAAGTAAGGCCATCACATTAATAATAATAATTGGTAAAGTCTGTTCTTTCCTTTCATAATATATCCAAACTGAAATAATTTTCATTATGAATTTAATCATTGTGATTGGCAGTGATTTTAAAGTCAATAAAATGCTGAAAACAAATTTAAGTAAAAGTACCTTTTCTATACTATTTTGTCAGTGTAGAATTTAATATTTAGAGAAATGAGGCAGTTCAAGAAATGTTTCACTGTAGTAAAGTAATTTTTAGGAGTACTGCTTCTTGTTAGTGTGGAGGAAGGTGAATATAACTTTATCATATTTGATGTAATTAGTTAGGAAAGGTTAAAACCATTTCGGTTTGAATTGATAATCAAAGAAAAGGATAGGAGGAACCAACAAGCGCCTTACCACGATGAGGTCCGCAGCTCGGTGAAAATCTTGATGGCACAGGTTACACACATATTTACAATTTAACTAAGACGTTTCGAGGGCAACAGCCCTCTTCTTCAGTTGCTTAGAGTGAAATGCTATGAAGTTGCTTTGAAATATATAGGCCTATATCACATTGTTATTGAACTTTCAAGAGCACTAAAAGTTCTAGTCAAGAGAATTTTTCAAAAGGTACGGGACAAGCCCTTGCTTTCATTAGTTAATAATATGACTAGTCAACATGATTAGTCAACAATAAGGCAAGGGAAGAAACAAAAAAAGTGAGAGGCACGAAAAGAAGGCAGAACAAGAAACACATCACTGGTTAATTGTTAAAATTATAACCTATTTATTTATTGTTATTTTACTGAAGGCAGGTATATAGATTTGACAAAAGAACTTTGATACTGTGTTCCAAAGAATGTATTACAATGGACCCTTCAAAGGATCCATGAATGAAATGAGTAAAACACAAACATGTAAGGAATTTTGGAAGTAGGTAATTTGTAAATAGAAGTGGACATTTTGTGTGATGTCTCACAGTGAAAAAATATGTTAATATTCCAAAACAATACAACCATACACATAACAAAAATTGGCACCAAACTTACGGTATTTCCCTGAAGTGGACTTCGTTAGTTTCATTCTCGGCAAACTGTCCTGGTCCACTGAGCATAGCTTTGATAGTTCCCGAGGTGAGGGCATGCTCCCTCTTGACAATGAACTCGTGGCCATCCGACGAGATCAGCTTGACATACATGGCATCAGGGCCCTCACATCCTCCATAGATCTTCTCTCCATCATCCTGAAATATCACAGTAAACATGTCTTTTTGTTAGCTACAGCTCACACAATAGGTGCAGCACAATATTTATATATTTTGTTTGGGCAAAATGTATTTATTTAACATGACAATTTAAAGTAACAATACGAGGGTTGCCAAATATGTCAAATTAGTGAGGTTTATAAACATTAGAACTAGGGCTTAAAGTAGAAAAATTCTTTTACCGGAGCTATCAATGCTAAAAAAAAAAAAAAAACTCATGATAACTCCGGAGCTCCCATAAGCGCAATGTTAAATTTTCAACTTTTTACCGGAGCTGCAGCTCCAGATGGCTCCTGCTTACTTTAAGCCCTGATTAGAACCCTTACTTGTTAGTTCATTAGCATGTGTACTTGATTGCAAGAACAACTTTACTGTGATTGCTGATTGTTAGCATATCAATACTACTTTAATGTATCTTCTTTTTCTCTACTGGTATGTTAAATTTAAGCAAGGTGGTAAAAAAGTATATTGTATTAAATATATATTTTTAATGGGTGACTTGCATTAGAAAATTTTACATTTTTGCAAACGTAAAGGTTCAAAGCTTTTCTTGAGGTAAAACAAATTGCATCGCCAAGTTAAAAACAATGAACAAATTTCTAACGAAGTCATTAACTGGCTGGAGACCAGTTAGCATGTGTTATAGCATATGTATGTGGTAGTATGTATAACAACAAACCAAGACAGGGACTAAATGTCACCCTTTCAACTGTATTATTATTTAATATTCTTGAATAATGGTGATTATTTATCTAGTCAACCAGGGTGAAATTGAAAGCCAATCACAGGCCTGCTTTCAAAGTGCTCCGTGTCTAGCGAGATAGGGAAAAGTGAAAGCTTGCACATGATTGGAGTTTCAATTTCACCCCGGTTGACTGTACCAATAGTTCATCATTGATAAGTGATAACTATTGAATGAATCAGGGTTCGGATTAAACCCAGTTTTTTTAATAAAACCGGCCGGCAGGTAAAACCGGGTTTTTTAGCCCGTTGTTTTTTTTTTTTTTTTTTTTTTTTTTTAATAAAACCCGGTTTTTTAAGTAAAAAAACCTGTTTTTTTTAATTTTTTCATAATTTTCACAATAATAACATAGAAATAATAAAATAATAAACTCTCATATTTTGTAGTCATTTGAAAAAACAACAACAAAAAAACACATCAAATATCAATTTTATAGAGGTTATTTATTCACAGTAATACAAGTAAATTAAGAATTTCGACTGTTATTAATATAGTTTTTTTTTTTTATATATATATGTATATTTTATTATTATTATTTTTTTGCTTTTTTTGCTTTTTATATTTTTAAAAAATCTTATAGCCCGGTTTTTTTTATAAAAAACCGCCCGGCAAAAATCCAGGTTTAAAAACCCGGTCGAACCCTGGAATGAATAGAGTATGAGTGAATGGAGATTCATCCCTTATAATAAAATTTGTTAGTCCACTTCTATTTGTTGTACTCAAGTACACAAAGATGATGTTTGACAATAAAAGTCCTCTAGATTTATGAAACTTCAATCTTGTACACACTTTCAAGAAAAGTTCAACATACTGTAGCTTAATTTGAAGCTATTGTGTTACTTTTCTTTTAAAATAATATATTAGTGAAGTATGAATATCAATGTATGGTAAATGTACTAGTTATTGGCAGCTTAAGGGTCTTAAGGTTGAAATTCCTATAGTATTGTTGAGAAAAGCAGCCAAACCGACACTGCCGCAGTTATCGGCACCCCCCATTTTCGGCAGTTTATCTCGGCCCCCTTTAGTGATAAAATAGTTTGTAGGTAGTGGTATGGAAACTAGACGAAATTCTAAGATAGGTTGGTTCTAGTTAGAATCTCGTAACTTTAATACTTTCGCCGTAAAAAGAGCCTGCCGATAACTGCGGCCTGCCGATAACTAGTACAATTACCATACTATATATTTATACATCTAAATAATAAAGTACATAGCTATTAAAAGAAATTAAAATTACATTAAAATTATTAAAAATTAGGTTACAAATTTGTATCCCACTTGCCTTCTGGTACTGTGCAATAGTTAAGTAAATCTGTCTTTCTTTTTAACTGAATCAAGATAAATTTGATACAAATAAATTTCAAGTTCACATAAAACCTAACTATATCGTTGCAGCGAGTTTTATTTTATACTATATGCATCACCATTTTTAATGTTTCATGTAAATATGTTACAGCACGACCTAAGTATGTAGTGTACATGTTCCAATTCAAAAGCAAGGGATGATATTTGATAATGCAATGCTTTTGGTAACTAAATTTACAAAGTAAATAATTTCTATTCTAAAATAGTGGAACGATCGAATTATGAATATTTTAATTATTATAATGTTAATTTGAGAACATCGTATTTATATGGCATATCATATGTACTTTTCTATATTTTATATAAACGAAAGTAAAACATCATATAAAGTAGTACAAAACACCAGTTATAGTATATTCAAGGATATAAGCAGGATTAATTCTTCAATCGTGAATGGAGGCCATAGTTGTGCAGTGCAAGCAAAACAACAGATGGCCATTTTGAGATTTGCAAAATATTTCATATTTCCAGACGAGCATAAAAAACATTTTCTAGAAAAGCATATAATCAACCAAAATAAAGTAAGATGAGTAAATAAATGTTTAACATTTATTAGATACGTCGAGGTCAAGATCCTAACAACAAAACAAAATCGCAGGTTGTCGTCCTACAAACAAAAGTGGGAGAACAGGAGGAGTTTGGCCCTGGAGTTTGGCGGTAATCGTCAAGGCCACGTGCAGGAATTTAAAGAAAAGCTTATATTTTCTTACCATCTTATCTCCTGCAGACATGTTTCAGTGGTGTAAAATTTCTAAAATCAACAGATTATGTTCATTAGTATTACAAAATAAATCGATTACGAACAAGGAAAAAAAAAATAAACATCATGGTAAGCGTGGTGACAAGGCTCTTTTGAATTTTAGGTTTCTGCCCTTTATTCTATGTTCCACGCTAAATTTATTATTTCTATGCATAAATTAAATGTTAAAGAATAACTTACCTAAAGGGCTGGAGATAAATCAAAGAACTTTTTCTTTAATTAATTGCCGAAAATCATTAGTTTAAGAACGACCTAATGCTGTCAATTCTGCTGCTCGTGAATGCAAAGGATGCTGGGAACAAAATAAAATCGTTTTCAATTTCCGGTCTGAAAATCAATTTTACGCGGTAACTTTCAAAGTTGCAAATTTGACAAACTCGTGCACTGCAGCCAAGGTACTCGGTACTCGAGCGCACTGCTATAAACAAAGCACAGTGATCCGTGAGGGGGGCTTGGGGGTCTTGGGGTTGTATTTTAAGTATAAATAACTTCAAAAAGTAATTTTTAATAAACAAATTAATGATCTTCTATTATTATTTTGGTTTATTACAATAAAAATACAAGTCGATCAGTCAGAGAGTTATCGCACGAGTGTGTGTTTCTGTATTTGACTCAAAAATAAATTTCCGATATACGATGAGTCTTTCTTGTATATTTATGAAGAATCCTTATAATTATTATTTCATTATTATATTATCATTATTTCATTGTTATATTATCATTATTATTTTCCATCATTTCTTATCATTATTATATTTTTGTGCAATTTAGATACATAAATGAGAAAATTAATTGAAATGAATCTATATACAATAATATTAAACACAGAAAAGAAAAAAGTCACAATAGCTTTTCTTAACCAATATTTGGCATTATTATTAGCTAATCTGTTGAAAAAATTATTAAGTAGAGGGAAAGAACCTTTTAATAACTCATAAAATCATATATATATAATATATGAATTAGCAATTTGCAAGAACAATAATTATATAGCTTAAAAGCAATCTTTCTCCATAGCTAAAGCAAGGAAAAAAAGTATATGGGGAAAAATAATAAAAAAATTATTTAAATTATCGCATTCCTCTACTTTATGAAGAGTTCAGTAAACACATTTTTATTTGTTTGTTTTTTAATTTATTAACGTTATTTTTAATATTTTTATTTTTTATAGAAGATTTTATAATTAATGTATGAATGATCCCTTTTGTTTTATAATATGTTTAGACCCTCTTATATAAAAAAATCTAATAGATTGTAAAATTAACAGAATTGTAGATTATCATAAATACAAACTGGAACGGTTTAAGAATAATATATTATGTGAAATTAAAGATATATATTATAGGCCTATTTTTATTATTTTTTTTTTTTCGCAAGTTTTGATTGCGCATGATCGCGAGGCGAGGACCGGGCATGATAGAAGAGAGAGAAGAGAGCAGCTCGTGTGCACACACTACACAGTCTCGTCCCACGAGCGATCGAGTCATCACGCAGGTTCTCGTCTTCTGCTCCTCGATCTCGTTGCATCTCTCTCACGTGCACGCCCAACATCAACATTGCACGGTAAGTCATTACAATCGATAATTTTCAATTTGGCGAACCATTCAAATATTAGCGCTTTATATTATAATAACACGCGTGCGGATGAGTTTCATATGATAACAAATTAATTCTTGACCTATTTGTATTTCAATTTATATGATTTCATGATATGTCAATTGCGCTATAATATGTATAAATAAAATGTCAATCACACACATTATACAACTTTTCAAATATTTGATCATATACGCTCGTATGTGTATCTTAATTAAAGTAACAAAATTATTCCAATACCATTTAATTCATGTAATCAATGTTGTTTATTGGTTTATTAATACACACGCACACAAATGAAATAATATATAACCCTATATTATAGAATATATGGGATTATTTTATACTCTATGTAAGTTGCTATATAGGGGGACGTAATTTATTTTTATTTTTGTATGAAATGTTATTATAAGCTGACCGGCATATAGATTTTGTGTTTGTATAGTACGCATGGTAAAATACAAATCATCAAATACAGTGTTTATTAATATTTATGTATTAATTATTTTGTGATTTATTTCCAATAGTATACAGTATATTACAATGTGATTTTTTTTTTTTTTTTTTTTTTTTTTACAAACTTGTTTGGCGGTTTATACTTTATAGAAATAGATTTTTGTTAGAATTGATTACCAATTTAATTAATAATTTAACATATAGAATTTTTTTTAAATAATAATACTCGTAAATGAATGCATTTAACTAAAAATAAAGTTTATTTTACATAAAAGTCAATTAAAAATATTCATCTTAACAGGACTTTGCACTCATGCATAGCAGCTCGTGTTTTTGTTTCTTTCTCTTTGTTTTTATAACAATTAAATGAAGCATTCGCAGGCTTAATTGTTCATTATCAAACAGAAATCAAATAAAACAATCAACTTTAAGAGCAAATTGATAAATTTTAATACCCTATGTTTAACTTTTTAATCCTTTAAAATTTATTTTGAAACAAAAATACTTAAAAAAAAGTTGTAGAGAAAGAAATGTAAAATATAATTTTTACTTTTATTTCTATAATGAAAGGAAAAAATATTATTATTTAAAAAATATGCCATTCAAATTAGCAAAAAATAAATAAATAACAACTAGTTTTTAAAAAGTTGCGTTGGAAATCACTCTCTTCCTATATAAATTATGAAATAATATTTAATTTTAAAGTACTATATTAAACAAGTTTTAGTTCAGCGTATAAGAATTTGAAAAATGCTCTTTTTTATTGTGACTATTATATTTTATTTCTAAATAATCTATTGTTATTTTTTTTTAAAGTAAATGTAATTGTAATTATGGTGCCTCGCACGGAAAAAAAATAATATCACAATAATAAGTACGCAAAACAGATGTCAGCAACATTCATTCATATATAACAGCATAATTTCCGCAATATTGAATAATAATTATGCTGCACAGCAGCATAACAAATATGTTTTATACGTAACATAATTATCTACGTCACCATAAAATTGTAACATTTTCTCAATTATGACTTTTATAGATTGCGCATTTATTTTGAATAGTGCACGTCCACATGTATGTATAACTTTTCTAAAACACTTTTGAAATAAAATGAAAAGCAGATATTTGAGATATTATGTAATTGAAAGATATCAACAAGTAAGATCTTTATGTATACTTGGATAAAGAAAAATGTACAACAAAATGTACAAAGAAAAATGACATGGAATTTATTGTAACCATTTACCACAATTTTTATACTACTTGCAAATTTATGCCTGCATATCGCTAATTAGTTTGGGCCAATAATTTATTTTGCAGCGTACGTGCTTTTAATGAAAGATTATATATTTTTTTTTTTTATTAAAGTTTTAATTTAATGTATTTTCTCACGACGTTGATTTTAATAATATTGGTAAAGATTTTAAATGAAAGACTGAGAGAAAAAGAAGAGAGAGAGAGAGAGAGAGAGAGAGAGATAGAGAGATAGAGAGAGAATAAAACGAAAATAACAAACCCAATATCGTTTTTGTATGTAGATTTCTGAAAGCAAAAGCATCTAAAAAGCAGATCGATTGTATAAATTGTAGTTACAGTGGCAGGTAGGGACAAGTGACTCACAGGATATACAAAATAGAAAGACGTATACGTGTCGTCCTTACAAATGTCCGGAGTATTGAGAATGAGTGAGTGAGTGAGGGGGTTGATAGGAAAGAGCTAAGTGCAAGCACCCTAGATGTGCACGCATTGGGAATTGGAATTGATGTAAACTATATATAAAATTGGAGAAACACCATGTATGTATATATATAGATACAGCTTTTTGTCTTTTATTTTTAAATAAGATACTTTTTTATTTATATAAATCGTTTTTTCTTGCTGCAGCAATATAATAATTTAATATAATATGCAGGTTGCAGAAAGAAAAAAAATCAATAGTTTATTTGTAGAGAGAGAGAGAGAGAGAGAGAGAGAGAGAGAGAGAGAGAGAGAGAGAGAGAGAGAGAGAGAGAGAGAGAGAGACCTAAGATGTGAAAACACAGCGTAAAAAGAAAGAAAAAAAAGCTAATTTGAACATTCTGTGAGGTGAGATTTTTCTTTGAGATTAAAAAAATATAACAATAAAAAATAACATCACGTTTTAACCTAGTTATGTAATATAAAGAAGTTACGGTAATATTTAAATTGAAGTAGTTATAATATTATATATTTTTTTGTTCTCTGAAAAATACCTCTCTATTGTTTGTTATGTGTATATGTATGTTATATTATATAGTAAGTTACAGAAATGGCAAGAGGGACTTTACGTCAAGTTTACAATATACCAAAGTGAAATTTATTACTATAAAGCTCCCGCCTGCCTGCTTTGCTACTTTAGTATTATATATAATATATATATATATATATATATATATATATATATATATATATATATATATATATATATATATATATATATATATATATATATATATATTATATTATATAGATATAGATATACAGTATATATAGAGAGATGTTGTTCTTTTTTTTGTTTTTAACATTCATCCTTAGAGAATTGTCCCAAATACAAACTCAGGACAAAATATAAAACGTATTTGCTATATACAATTCAAACTAAACCTCTTATACTTACATGTTTTGAATATATATATATATATATATATATATATATATATATATATATATATATATATATATATATATATATATATATATATATATATAATGATATAATACATACGTATACTCATACACACAATCTTTTTCTCACGGTGGTTTCAAATAAAAAAAAAAGACTGAAGTAATTGTAGCCGAAAGTTTGACGTTCAATATTGCCACATTGTGAGAGACCTTTTCTCTTCTCTGGCATATTTTGTGTCTTATACTTCACCAAACCATATTCTCTGCTGCTGTAGCTGCAGCGCTAGCTTCTTGCCCGCAAAACTTCTCTGCTTTTGCTTCTTCTCTTGTGTGTCGTGTGGTCCTAAAAACTTTATTCCCAAACCAATAAGAAATTGAAAATCATATACTTCGTATCTTATATACTGTACATTCCAGGTAGAAAATTTAATATTTTAAGACAACCTAAAAAAACTAAAATTTTATATAAAGTGAAAGTTATAATATTTTATTTTTCATATTTATTTTTTAAAATAACCATGTAGAAACACGTACTGTACGTATAAAATTAATTTGTGACGGTTAAAATTTATTTCATTTTAGTTTTAATTTGGATTATATTTGATGCAGATCAAATATGAAATGAGAACCGTTATAACCCTTATCAATCGTATAACAAGGATTTTTGAGAATTTTTTTTTTAACTAAAAATGATTTATTTTATAAAAGTACAAAGCCATCATGTTTTCCATTTTTTTTTAATTATGTATATAATATAACTAACTCTCATTTAAGTAAAATCCTGTGGTGCGTATAGTACAGAGCAGAGCAGAGCAGAGAGAGAGAGAGAGAGAGAGAGAGAGAGAGAGAGAGAGAGAGAGAGAGAGAGAGAGAGAGAGAGAGAGAGAGAGAGAGAGAGAGAGAGAGAGAGAGAGAGAGAGAGAGAGAGAGAGAGAGAGAGATGAGAGTTAGTTAGGAATATAAGTAGCTTATTTGCTCATCAACAAACTAAACTAACTAGCCTTAGACGTAATTATAATGTAGGTTTCATTTTATTTTTATTATAATCAGGTATCTTTTTACAATAAAAAGGCAGTACAATTAAATATAAAATAAAAATATATTTTGAATAACATTTTATACAAAACAAAATATTTAAAACATCAATTACAATGATTAAAAAATAATGATATTATATATAAATTACGCTCTAAATTTTGATTTTTCATGTTTATTTTCACCTTCTAATTCTTTTAAAATCTGATCTAAAGATTTTCCTTTGGTTTCTGGGCATAATAAAAATGAAAAAATGGCTCCAGCTAAACTACCACCTGCAAATAACCACACTGCACCATTGAGCCCTATTGCTCCGAGTAATGGTGGGAAAATAAGTGCTACAATGAATGCTTGACCCCAGGCCCACATACTGACCACCGCAACACCAGCTCCTCGTGCCCTAGCGGGAAATACTTCTCCTACTAAAACCCAAGGTACAGGACCCATACCCACTGAGAAGAAAACTATGTAAAGTGAGAGAGCTACCAGAGGGATCCAACCGAAAGATTCCACATTTAGACCAGCGTTGCGAGCCTGCGAACACAATAAGTAATAACTTAAATCATGGCATTATATTGATTATTATATCGTAATGCAAATAGCATAACTTTTTTAGTTTAAAATATGTAAATAACATAATATAGTATTTTTTTTATTGAATTATAGGGAACACGTGTTACAGTTTTATATCCTATATAAAATAGTTCATATTTTACTTGATTTTTTCCTTTTTTTCAACTTTTTTTATTATTTTTTTTTTTTCTAGCATTTTTAGTTACCTTTTAATATTGATAACATGATTGCTCAAATTATAAAATAAGGAGTCCAATATGTATATATATATGTATATAATTAAAAAAACGGAAAAAAAAGCTCTCTAGAATACTGTGTAAGAAAACCTTTGCATATTATGTTATTATTATTAAGTTGCAAATACAAACATAAAAATTACCTAGCGTGATTTTAAAATATAATGATGGAGATGTATGAATAGTAATGAAGAAGAAGACCTTTTTATATTTTTTCCCTGCAACCTCCTACATGATGATATATTTTAAGTCAATTATTAAAGATTTTAAAAAAGATTTTCAGATTTTAAAACACTAAGGGTCAATTTTAAGTTAAGTACTTAATATACTTTCGTATGTGAGAAATCCACTATAAATTAAATTTTTACAGAACAGAGGGCTCTTTAAATATATATATATATATATATATATATATATATATATATATATATATATATATGTATATATATATATATATATATATATATAACGTGTGATTTTAAGATGCAATAAAAAAGTGTCTGTTAAAATTAATTAAGTTAAAAATTTATGTACTAAATTTTTATATTGAATTTTTTTTTCATGTATAATAGAGTATGCTTAAAATTTAATTTTGTTAAATTTTACATTTAATTTTATAAATAAAATTTAGTTCAAAGGAATTATAAAATGCAATTAATTTTGAGTGCTTTTTTTATGTATATAAAAGTATTGATTTTTTTTAGTTAGAACTCAATTTTCGTGTTGGAAATAAGATTACCTCAAAGTAGCCTCCGAGGGTGACAAGTGTGACCAACATGGAGCCAGCAGAACCAATGATGAGTGGTCTCCGTCCAGCACGGTCCAATATCATAGTAGATACGAAAGTGAACACTACTTGTACAGCTCCAAACACCACAGCTGACGTATTAGCGTCAATTTCAGAACCAGACTGAAACATTTTTCATTGTATAATGTGCGGATATTGAAATAGCAACAATATAGTGTAATATTGTTTAATTATAAAAATTATCATTCTTTTTATCAACGAAATTGAACATAAAATTAAAGAGAAAAGATTAGGGACATAAAATTTCTTGATTTTTTCGTCCAATCAGAAAATTTGCACAATAATATAATTATTTTTAAATTAATTCTACAAATATATAAATTCTCTATATTTACATTAATATCCAAACGAGGGGTGAAGGAAAGTAAATATAATTATACACTTATAGTGTGACCTCTAACCCTTAAATAAAATAAGAAGCTCATCTCTCTTTCTTTTGTTCATTTAATTTTTGTTGCAGGAACACGCAGAAAGCTTTTAATATATTTTGATACAAATATAATTCAACTTATATGAAAGAAATATAAGTTTTGTCATACATAAAGAGTCCAGAGAAAAATAAAAAGAGAGAGAGAGTTTTCGTGTTTCTTAGAAGTTAGCACAGATAATGGTTTTGTTGTCGTTAAGCAGGGAACAATAGAGAAACAAGTTCTTTGCCTCCGTTCTATATCATTTACTATAAAAATAAATAACTTGAAGGAAGATAATCATTGTTGAAGATCTCTTATACCAACTGTTATTTTTATTGTAAAAATTCAGCTCAAATAATCATGGCCTCTCTCTCTCTCTCTCTCTCTCTCTCTCTCTCTCTCTCTCTCTCTCTCTCTCTCTCTCTCTTCCCTTGATATTTCATTTTATTTTAATTATAATTAACTAAATTGAATTTTAAGAGCTTAAACTCTTGCATGAGTTAATTTATGGTACGTGTACAGTATATATATATATATATATTATATATATATATATAAAATATAATATAATATACTGAATAATGATTGAATTAACCTAAATTTTATTTTAACTTCAAAACAAAAAAAAACTTGATTTTTTCGTACCTTTTTTTTGTAAAGCAACTTACCGCTTTAAAAATATCTGCAGTGTAGGATAGAATTGCTGCGATGCCACTAAGTTGTTGGCACGTCATTTGTCCCAAAGTTACGATCAAACCGCGACGAAGACCACGAGATTTACGCACTAAGCGCAGTAAAGATCCTTCAGCTGTGAGAACATTTTTTTTTTTTTGTTGTTATACCTCAAAGTTATAGTAAAGAAGTTGCAAGTAAAAGTTTTCGTGTCATTCTAATGACTCTAATGACAGTTAGGCTCTTTGCTAACAAGATTATACTGCAGGAGTCGAGTGTCATTTTACACATCTCTCTCTTTATATAAGGAAAAAAAGTAGTTAATAGCATCACTTTTTCTAACTTCATCAAAACTTTTTTTTTTCTTTTAAAAATTATTTTTTTAAGTGCTTTAATATAGAATCTTTGTAATTAACAAGTTTTGGTTACAAGTAAAAATGATGAAATAATGAACTTTTCTTTATCCCTATGAACTTTTGAAAATTAAAAGTTTTCAAAAAGTTAATTTGTATTAGTTAATGAAGTGAAAATGATTGTTCTGTTTATTTTTTGAATTAATTACATTAATTAGTGCAAGGGATAGGGGAAAGCGTATAGCATTATAATTTTACCAAAATACAATGCTATAATAATTATTATATAATAATAGCAAAAGCAATATATTTTATGCTGCAGTATAAAAGTTAAAACTCATAATACATTTCAAGTTATATTTTAGACGTATTAGAGTAAACACTGCAGTTTTGTTTAGTAGACTGTGAAAAAATAAATGAGTATCTAAAACTAAAGTCTCAAATATTTTTTTGCCCACATAAATGAGTAGCCACTAGCCAGAAACCACTTACTGATAGTATTATAAGTTCACGTATTTCACTGAATACCGTCATGACATACGTTTACTATCAATATTTTACTCGGCTTCTCTCTACTTATTTTTTTATTGAGACCAAAAGCACCTGATATGTGAGTTGTTATAGTACTCATGTGTTTTTTCAATGTACAGTACTTAATAGAGTTTTTAGCTATATTATAAAATCAATAAATGTTATCAATTTTCCCCATGAGTATATTATAAAGTGCACCTGATGCCTCTCGATCTTCCTTTGCTGCAATTTCCAAGAGCCTGAGTTCAGTTTCGATGTCACATTTTGCTCCACGTAAGCGTCGCAAAGACTTGCGTGCGTCAGACATACGTCCCTTAGCGGCCAACAGGGCTGGAGATTCGGGTAACCAAAGTGCCCCCGCGAGGAATATTGCCACAGGGATGAAACCCAGTAAAGCAAGCATCAGATACGAATCTATTACAGCACCTGAAATAATATATACGGTGAATTAACATGGTGATTTTTGCATAAAAAAAAAACGAGAAAAAGTGCTCTCTTTTTTCATTTACTTCAAAACTTTTTTTCTTGTGTTTCAGCAACAAAACATTGATCAAAAATTCATTAAATATATTTTTATGTGATCGTTTTTATGTTTGTTTTTTTATGATCGGAACTCTAATAGTTTGTCACAGCTCAATGTGAAAATCTCCATGTAAATTCAAATATTAAACTTATCACCTTCAATACGATGAGCTTTACAAAAGCAGTAGTACGATATAATAGTTAAACTACAAGCGATATGCCAGGTAAAATATTGAAATTATTAACATTTTAATTAAAATTGTAAAAAAAAAGAGCTGCGGGGAAAAATCCATAAAAAATTATTGCAAGTTAAGTATATATATATATATATATATATATATATATATATATATATATATATATATATATATATATGTATGTGTATATATATATATATATATATATATATATATATATATGTATATATATATATATATATATATATATATATATATATATATATATATATATATATATATATATTAAATCTACATTTCCAAATATATTGGTTTAAATACATTGGTTAAATATATTGGTTTAAAAGTCTACAATATAACATAATATCGCAATTCATCATTATTTACAACACGCATATAGTATTTATTTATTGCACATTGAAGAGCCATACAGTAGCTGTTGCTTACTCAACTCTGTCAGTCAGTTAAGTATGATAGATTATGTAATATTATTTACATTTTATGCAACACATGTGACACACACTATGTGCAGCCACGACATTTCAGCCTCCATTTTGTAAGCAAAATGTAGGTCAATTCACAGGAATCCATCACACATCTCATCAATATTTGTTGTTTTTAATTATATATATATATATATATATATATATATATATATATATATATATATATATATATATATATACATATGATGTATGTATGTATTTATGTATATTATATAAACTTCTTTTATAATAATTCGCATTCCATATCAATTTTTTGCCTATAGTTTTTTTTTTTTTTTTTTTTTTTCTCTTCTTTTTTTTTTATTATTATTATTAAAGCATTTTTAGATATTTAATTTTTTCTTTCTTTATAAAAAGTTTTTGCCGAAACATTTGTTCAAAAATGCCTTAAATGAAACAATTTTTATATATATAAAAAAACAACTTTAACTTTATTAAATTCTTGTTTAAAAAAGTGCAACAAAAAAAGTCTACTAGCCATAGTAAAAAGATATAAAGTGTTTGAATTAAATTACAAAAGTTTTAAATTGAAAAAAAGCAAATAGTTTTGTATAATATAAAATAAAACATACAAGCAAAATAAATTATACTTTTTACGACACATTGCCTGCTATAGTGTGATTTTAGCCCCTTGCAGGATAGGCAAATTGTTAAGCATTCTTGTTCAAGCGATAGAACATTAAGAATTGCTGAAATGACATTTTCAAGAAATTACAAAACTTTTTATTTTGAATCAATCTTGAGTTAATGAAGTGATTTTTTTTTATTTTAATACAGTTACTTGCTTTCTAAATAACTTTTGGAGTAAAGAGATTATCATATTTTTATGTTACAAATATTTTTAAATGATGAGATTAAAATCATAATTCCTAAGTTCTAAAACCCTACTAAACTTTTATTTATAAGTAACCTAATACAAGTTTTCTGGAATAATAGGAAGTTTGAAGTTGAAGGACGTTTGTGTACGGAAAGTTTTGTAACAAAATACACGTACATAGTATATACATATACGTACCATAGTACATTATATATATATATATATATATATATATATATATATATAGAGAGAGAGAGAGAGAGAGAGAGAGAGAGAGTCCTGAAACAAACTTAAGTTTGTGCAGAAAAATCTTAGAGTAAAGTTAAATAAAAAAAAAGTTACTTACTGTACCGTTTTACTTAAAAGCACTTAAAACGTAAAGAGACTTTACTTTTTAACTTTAAAATAACATTCTTTATTTAAATTAAAAGTTAAGATAAGGGTTGATTTGTTTCGTAGGACCAATCACGTAATTTTACGTGCAAAAGTTGGCAAAATTAATGAGTCATTAAACTTACTGTTTACAACATTTTTCTCACTTTTATTATGATTATTATTATTTATAACATTACATAAAAAATTTATAATTTTACACAAAAAAAAATATATAACATCTTCTTTTATGATTAAAGTTAAAATTTTTAATATTATGTTATATTATAATATGAATATTAAAAAAGGTACAACAAATTACTTTATCAACGTTAGTGGATGTTATTAATGCACAATTAATTAATTAAATATACAGTGGAGTGTAAATTTCAAAATATGCAAATTTAAATTTAATTAACTTTGATTATATTTGATCATCTAAAAATAAAGTTGATTGAAACGTTAATTAATTTGTGATTGATATAATTAACGAAAAATCTATACGTATATGTAATCGGGATCATTTGTTTATAATCCTGCTTTATAAAAATTAGCTTTGTATTGTTATAATAATAAAAAAATTTAGAGGTATATTATACCATATTAATATGGTTACTAATAACAATATAATTTATATTGGAATATTATGAAAATAAAATATTATTAAAGCTACATTAATCTGTGGAAATTTTTTATTCCATATTTTAAAATTAACTGCATTAGTTAAAGAAAAAAAATAAAATGAAATTAATTTGATATAATGTTTTTATTGATCTTATATTATAGTAATTAACTCTTTTCATATAGTAAATAAATATATTATATAATATAATATATAATGCAATAGATGCAGCCATGACTTTAAGTTCCATCTCTTAAATCATACTATTTATACACCACCATTCATGGTCATGTCTAAAAATAATACCAATAATAGATTTCTACAACTTTTGGAGATCAATCACTGTAATTTAAAGAGCATTGTTTTTTGCTTACCCTGAAAGTAATATAAAGCCTCATGGTATGTTCGTAGTATACAGTATAGTATAATATTTCTATGTTATTTTGAAAAAGTAAATGCTGGAAAAGTTTTCTTAGTTTTTTTTTTTTTTTTTTTTTTTTTTTTTTTTTTTTTTTTTCAATTAGTTTACGATGTATTGATATATTTTTGGTATACAAGCAATTTTTTATGCTAAACAGAAAAATAAAATATTCACAAATTTTGTTGTGCAGCATATTTTTATATACTCTGTATAAATATATATTACCATACATAATATTTTGTTGTTAAGCGACTACTGCTTTACTATATTGTAAAAATATAAAAGAGAACCTTTGCAGGAGAGCTTTATTTAGTTTGTGTTGTCTAATAACTATACACTGCGTAGCATACTGAGCCCTGACTTTTCATATCCTTCTTTCCGTGCAAAGTTAAAGTACCTCAATGAGGTAAAGTAGAAAAAAACAATAAACACTTAATAGATTGGTGTAATTTTTCTCTGCCTAAGACTCCCTCATGTGTCACAGCACGAGTGAGAAGAGAGTAATACGTACCAACTATATAGACCGCCAGAAGTCCTAAATTGAACATGACAAGTAGAATACTAGAAAGAGCTCCTCGAACTGAAGGTTCTGCAGTCTCGGCAACGTACATAGGAGCCACCACAGTTAGAGCACCAGCAGAAACCCCTGCAAACAAAAGATAACATCTATACCCCTCGATATTTCATTTCATTTTATATAAAACCGAACAAAGTAATTGAATTTTATCAACACAAATATTTATTTTGTAAGTAAATATTATATAAGGGGAGAAAAATATAAAATGAGGTTTGAGGGAAAGAAAGAAAGAAAAAAAATCAGCAGAGAAGAAATTAATTTGTTGGTATATTAGATTCCTTATAAGCATTTAATCTGGAAAGATACGTAGCTATGACTTTATATATAAGTTCATCAAAGCTCCAAATTTAGGTATTTGTTTAACTTTTTTGTTTTATTTTTTCAGACGTCATTGTTGACAGGTTATATAAAAATAATATACTGGACAATTTTATCATAAAAAAAAATAACAAAGTTATTTCTAACGAAGAAATAAAGTTATATATATTTTAAAATAATTAAACTAATAAGTACACAAACATAAACTTTAACTGAGGTTAACATAAAACTGAATTAACTATTATTTGACCACGACAAAAAAAAATGTTATACGTCCCATGTTATTTTAATTTTATATTATACATTTAAAATGTACAATTTAGAGAAAGTAATTTAAAAATGTTGTACTAGAAAACTGCAAGATGAGTACTAACTATTTTTAAGTTATTTTCTCATAATTGGGTAGTGAGAAACGACATAAAAGTTTTGTGTGACGTCGTATATCATCGTACTATCACTTGTGTTACTTGAACTTCAAAATATGATTTCTAGCTTCTCATTTTCTTAGTGTGATTCTCAAAACCACAAACATTGTCCGTTGCAAAACTGTAATTTCGTATTCCAAGTAGAACATGGGATAACCCTCTGGAACATGCAAAACTTTTTTGTTATTATTATTATTTGTTATAAAGGCTATGTATTACCTAAAGTAGCTTTCACAATCAACTTAATTGTTGCATTTTTAGTATTACAACAATAAAAATTCAATGATTTACGTAAAAACTTACGTCCAATATAAATATACGCAAGAGAATATGGATTCTCTAACGGTATACGAGCATTAGCATGAGGCTTATAGTAAAATTTGAAAGTACGTTTTTGCATAAATGTTTATGATTCACCTTGTATTATTCAGATAAAAAGTTTTGATATATACCTGCGCTGATTCTTGCCATATAGAGAAGTGGAATGATGTGTGAGGCAGATGCTGTGAGTGTCCAGGAGATGATGAAAGGCAGAGCTGTTGCTATAGCGGTGCGCTTGCGTCCCCATCGGTCTGCTAGTATCCCAGCCACGGGAGTACCAAAAGCAGCTCCCACACAAAACAAAGAACCCACCCAACCAGCTTGACTTGGAGTCAATTCTTGGCCTTCATTTTTTAACATAGATAAAGCTGAAGATGTCCACCCCATGGCGTAGCCTGAAGTGAAGTGGGCGAATGTCACTGAAAATAATATAGAAAGAGAGAACAAAAATGTCATCACAATTTCGTATGTCACAATTCAGTTTTTTTATTATTATTATTAATATATATAGTGGAACTTTTTACTACTGCCAACCTCAATTTTCAATTTTTATATCACATACCAGTGAATAATATTTTTATATGCGACTATTTGTGAACTTTTTTTATAATATATTTTCTTCTTGATGTGGACAGATTTCTTAAGCATTGGCACCAAATACGTATTATTATGAAATAAAAAAGAGTATTTTATACTTAAGTGCTTCTTTTGTTTTTATTTACTTTGAAGTTTGTATTTTCATTGGTACAAAAGCAAACACAAATCACGAGAAACGTTGGTGATAATGGATCACATGTTGATTGTAAACATCAACGTATTTAGATGTCAAGTTATTATTTACTTTCTAAATGGACAAATTTATTCTATAAATATATCAAGGGTGACCGCTAACAAAAGCAGACTTTTAAATTATGACCTTTATATAATTTAAAATCATATATTATAAGGTGTATGCATATGACGTCATATTTAATGCGCTTGAACGCCATACTGGAGTAATGAATAACATTGCTCAGCATAGGACAAACTTGGTTTTTGGCTACTTTCTTTGAAAATTTGGATAATTTTTTGTTATTGTTTTAATTCTCAGATACTGCAAGATACTAATACACACTATTAACATTTAACAGCATCAATGCTCTCAAAAAATATTATTTAGTATTTTTATACTGGCAGAATATGGTATTTTCCTATGCTACCCATGTTATTGAGTAATCCAACATGGCGTTGACTTTAACATGAATGCATAGACCCTATATACACACAGATAAAAGAAATTGCGTTATTTGTGCTGCATTTATGTCTATATTGCTATTTTAAAATTTATAATAATAATTCAGTAAAACCTTTTTTTTTTAATTCATAATTATTTTCCAATGTTATTGTTGTTATTAATAAATATTTCTGAAATCAGGAGAGCATAATTATTATGTGTTTATTTTTTTCTATTTCAAAATTTAAATTTCATTCAATATTTTTACTACGTTAAATGTTTAGTGTCGCGTAAGGAAATTTTCAAATATGGCACACATTTTCAAAATGCCAATTTATAAATTTAAAAACAACTGATTTTTTAGTATCTGAGGTAATCCACTATAAGAATCATATTCATTAGTTTGTTAGTTTCTGCAATTTAGAAACTTTTATTATACACAAATGTATTCATTAAACATTAATTATGCAAAATAGTCAAATTAGCATTGACTGATAAAATAATTGTTATAATTTAAATATTAAAATACGTGCGTCATATTTAAATTTATTTAAAAAAAAATTCAAAGAATGATAGTTAATAAAATAGAGATTAATATAATATTATTATATTAATTTTAACTCTTTTTCTATAATAAAATATACAACATCCATATTATTTTGTACGGTATTAAAATCCTTCTCCACTTTGTAGTGATAATCTATGAAATTATAATTAATTTAGATTAATTTTTCAGCATTATCTTTTTTTTTTTTTTTTTTTTTTTTTTTTTTTCAATTTCATACCACAAGCTTTTCCAATTTTTTAATTAAAATTCACAAAGCTTTTTTAAAATTTTATTTACTCAATCCTATTTTCATTCTACTTTTTTTATATATCAAATTAATTAAAATATCATTCGTGTGCTAATATGCATGAATATCATCATATAAAAAAAAATCCAGCAATGAAAAAATATATAATGGATTAATTTATGCATATAAAACAGTATAATAATTGAAGTGAATTAAACAGATTACGTTTATATTTAAGCTTTGAATAACCCACATTGCAAGCTATTTATAAAATTAAATTGTTTATATAAATAAGACCATACTGTGTGGAGTTTGTGGATATTTGTTCATTGTAATATATTTTTTTTTTGCCATATCAAATTGATGAATAATATTATGCTAAATATAATAATAATAATAAATTGTTTATAAAACTTTGATCTTAAATAGAGTAAATTATTGTATTAAAATGTATGCAATGCATTATTAATATTAAAATTTCCAGAATACTATCATTATTGAAGTATAGATTTTTCTCGCTACACTTGTATAAATGTAATCTCTCTCTCATATTATTTATATATATATATATATATATATATATATATATAGCATGTCTCAAAATACGTATCTCAATTTAATACTCATTTCAAGCATTATTTTTTGTATTATATTGATGTATATTTTGATGAATTGAATAACATAAAAAATAAATAGTTGTAAAATAATTCCTAAAATTTATTCACAATTTATTATGATAAATTTATTATATATATATATATATATATATATATATATATATATATATATATATATATATATATATATATATATATATATATATATATATATATATATATATATATATATATATATATATATATATACATATATATATATATATATATATATATATATATATATATATATATATATACATAAAAATTTGTCACGACTCTTTTGAATAAATTTTAGGACTTATTTTACAACTATTTATTTTTCATGTTCTCCAATTCATCAAATTTCATCAAAATATACATCAATATAATACAAAAAAATAATGCTTGAAATGAGTATTAAATTGAGATACGTATTTTGGAACATGTTCTTATTTTGAGATTTGTGTCCAACTAGTTGCATAACTGTCAGGATACGTGACGTATACGTGACGTAATCATGTAGCTGTTACGTACACTTTTGTGCCTTTCTCTCTGTCTCTCTGATACACACAAAAGTCCTAGAGAAACAAACGAGTGACGTGTAGAGAAAACTTTTGTATTATCCAAAGTTACTTGACAGAGGAGAACAATGAATAATTCCATGCAATAGTCATAATAAATTTGTTTCATGTCAAGCTTTCATAGCAACGTATAAAATCTTTTGTTCATCGTTAAATATGTAAAACACACGCACAGCCGATGCCTATCTCTCTCTCTCTCTCTCTATTTACGTACAACATTTGACTATGATTTAGACTAATGGTAATATATTATATATTTTTATTATATTCGCAAAGTGCCTTAAAGTGTTTATAATTCTAAAATAGTTTTATGCCTTAAGATATAATATGAATGACTTCTAAGAGTTCTAAGTTAGAAAAAAAAATGTTTTTAAATTTCAAAGAAAACTTCATAAAAAAAAATCCTTTTTTAACAAACCCTGAAGCATATTTTAATTCTCTTTTTGATGTATATTTTTTGGCTTAAGAAACGGCTTCCAGTGTATGATTTAATTAATATTACTCTTTTTAAATATTTCTACCAGTATTTAAGTTTGTATTTGGAATGTTAAAGGTTGTTTCATGACCACGGGGGACTTGTTTATTAGCCCCCCTAGCAAACGTTACTAGGCTGCACAAACATTCAAAGTCAAAAACTTTCATCTCTACTAGTTATCTAATATAAAGCTAACGTCAGATGCAAAAACAGAATATGTACTTATATCATTAAAGGCTATTTTCTCGTACTTCTAAATGCATGATAAACCTTCCATTATAATGCAATAGTCTGCTTTTATATATCTGATGGACTCATAAAGATAAAAAATCTTAACAAAACTTTTCCCTCAAATTTTGTTTAACCCTTAAATTTAAATTTGTTCTTTATACTCAAACTTATGTATAATATAATACAGAATTGAGTGAGTGCACTTTCTACCCCTAACTAAGTGAAACTTAAAACCATGTTAATTTGTGGGTTGTGACATTTTGAGTTAGTGCGAGATTAAATTATGGCATGCAAGTGATGTTAGCTAGCTACCCCTACAGCCTTGTACACAAGAGTATGTGTGCATCAAAAACTTTTCATAAGTACTTACATCCAACCACCACATAATTCAACTTAAAAGAGAGAATTTTTTTTTATTAAAGGAACTTTAAATTCTAACTTATATTTTAAAATATATATAACTTCGTCTTGGATACTTTAATTTAAAAAAAAGGAGGTTTAATGAGTTTAAATGTAATTAATTGTATGTAATTTTTCACGTTAATCGCCTTAAGTTTATATACGTATATATATATTTTTTTTGTTAGTCTTAAGCTTGTGTTTTGTTGACAATTTACACGAGAAAAGCAATTTTCTGGAGCTTTTCAAGTTTTGGAGAGAAGCCAAAAACCTGCTTAGTTAGTTAGTATAGAAGTGGTTCATGACACCTCTTTTCAACCTTATCATATGAGTACACGTTTGGAGAGAGAGAGAGAGAGAGAGAGAGAGAGAGAGAGAGAGAGAGAGAGAGAGAGAGAGAGAGAGAGAGAGAGAGAGAGAGAGAGAGAGAGAGAAACCTATTTGCATACTAAAAAGTAAAGATGACAGCTAAAAAAAGTATTGTTTACTACATTAATTAATTTTCTTATCCATACATAAAAAAGGTCCAGAGAAAAAAAATCTATTTAGAAAAGAAATGCAAACTTAGTTTTATCTTTAAGTTTTTTTTTTTTTTTTTTTTTTTTTTTTTTTTTTTTTTTTTTGTAAAAAATATTTTGATTGATGGTGAAATGAGTAAAAAAAAAAAAAAAAGAAAGAAAATATGACTTTAATGTTCCTGATAAAAAGGATTCTTTTTTTTTTATGTGACACCAGAGTGATATAAACTCGCCTTGGGAACCGTTGTTACTAACAATGAATTGCAAAGAAATAATACAAGAAAAAAAAACATATTTCATAATACAAGACATTTTTTATTATCATTATTATCTCATTTTTCTTTAGAAAATCAGACAATATACATATATAAAAATAATAAACAGAGAAACAAATCATTTAAAAATTTAATTAATAACTCCAATTGTGCTGACTTATTATTTTAAGCTATATACGTATATTTTAAAATGAATTTATTATATAAAAGTTATATAAGAACAATAAAATGATTTGTCATAACATTTTTTTTTAATTGCCGCTAAAAATAATTTTATTCATTGCGTTATAATATATTTTTGCACGAATATCATCCATCATTTTTTTTTTTATTATTATTATAAAATATAATTACTATGCATGAATAAATTTTATTTATATGAATTAAAATATATGAATATTATATTAATTTACTCCCTGAGGTTGAATATGATATTCATTTCATTTTGTTTTAATTTTAGACATTATTAAGGGCTTATCAACCAAATTTTGAATTGAGAGAACAACACTAAAATAAAGTTGCAGAAAAACATCTGCAAACAAATTAATTCCTTAAGAATTTGAAACTTTATTACATTTTTATTTAGAGTTAAGAAAATAAATTAAAATTGTAATTATTTACGTTTCCAACAACAAATTGATATTTTTAAATTTCTTTTTAAAATTGTATATTTTATTATTATTTTCATCATTTGAAACGTGAAGTTAAAAAAAATCTCTCAAACTTTATATTTTTTGAAAAAAAAAAAAAAAAAAAAAAAAAAAAAAAGCATTAAAAATACAAAAGTCACACAGATTATTTGAACGTCTCGGAAGTTCAGTGAAACTTGAATTTTTACGAACGCTGATTTTTTTATTTGCTTTTTATTTTTATATATGATTCTATCGCCAAGCGTTAATAAAATTTTAATAAATTTTTAAAGGAGGTGTCACGAAGAAAAGCCTCAAAAAGTTTAGATACAGTACTTTCCAAAAGTTAAATATAACTAGAGGCAATATTGAGAGAATTATTTAGAATCAAATGAACATAGTTATCACATCAGTAAAGACTATCAGAGAGAGAGAGAGAGAGAGAGAGAGAGAGAGAGAGAGAGAGAGAGAGCACGGTCACTTTAGAACTTACGTTTACGTTATACAAAAATAGAAATAAAATAACAACAACAGAAATAATAAGAAAAAAATATTTACAATTAATTGTGAAAACGTTATGACAGTATCGTAATCTAACAGTCATTCATATTTAATACGTGAAAACGAAATGTTATTACTATACTATATGTAGTATAGTTAATGGCAGTTGGGGATTAAAACACACGATGCGTGTTTTAATATTCAGTGGTAATAGAGAGACTGGTTGAGTGACGGTTTTGTGAATTGTATAACCAAGTGACTACGTGACGTGACGGTGTATTTTAACTTCCTTTTCACCGACAACAAAGTCATGAGCCACTTGTGTGTGTTTTTATTTTTATTTTTTTTGTTTCTACGGTGCATTGTATATAATCAACATAACACAAGTGGACAGAGAGAGAGAGAGAGAGAGAGAGAGAGAGAGAGAGAGAGAGAGAGAACATCAAACATGAAAGAAATTTCTCATTATTTTGCAAATTCAACTGTGAAACAAATACATGCATAAATAATGCAAAACTATATACATGAGCCATTATTTACATTTATGCATTAAAAATATTTCATAATATATGCAGCAAATTATTTACTTATTGTGAACTTTTCTTTTTATACAGTTACCATAGAATAACATTTAATTCTATTTTCATTATTATATGAATTTATATAATAGTTTTCAAAACTTAAATTTCATCCAACTGTGTATGTCGGAACATATTTTAAGAACAGTATAATTCATATGGAAATATATTGGCGTATATACAATATAAGACATAATATGTATATATGGCAATAGAGAAATTTTGTATATCACAGTATCTGTATGTATTTGTATATCACAGTATCTGTATGTATTTGGATGAAAATATTGCGGTGCTTACTAAGAATAATATTTAATTATTTTCACCTTGGTATCATATTTTATACGTTACAAATAACGTACATAACATATAATACAAGTAAATAAATATTGGTATATACGAAAGTGCGCTAATATTAAATAAATAAAGCAATCTGATATCATTTTCTTGAGGTACACATGACCTAGATTAATTATTTGTTCCTTGTTTTTTTTTTTTGCACGTATAGTATGAATATGAACTACATGATAATACTATTAGTTAGCATACATATTATCTTGAATAACATAATTATTTATACTGTAACAATTCCGAAATATCTATGCTATAATGACTTAAATGCAGCATAAATTACATAATTTTATTTATAGTTACTTCATTTTGGAACTTTAACTAATTACTTTACTATGTTCATAATTATATATTTTAGTCTATTTTCTCTATTTTTAAAACTTATCTTCTTATACAAGAAACTTATTTTAAAGTATACATAAAATATATCATTATCATATTAAAATTATTTCACACCACGTATGCATTTTATGGCATAGTAAGTAATTAGTTAAGTAATTCATATTGCATTTATAATATTTTAGCATAAATTAGAATGGCATAAATAATTATGCTATACAATATATTATGTATGCTATATGTAACATATTAATTATGCAGTATATGATGTTATGTTGTAATGAACTGAAAATGGGTTAGCATAATTTTTTATTTTATATTTATTTTAATTTATTTATTTCATATCATTGAACCGTTAATTTTTTTTTATAACCTAACACGTCGTTCGTCAACATAATTCTTTGATAAATGCATTGTACGCTAGATGATATTTATTCTTCGTTTACCTCTATAGGATGTGTGCGCATGACGTCATTCTGAGTGCTTTTCGATGCTCTTCTTGAGCAATGAATAACATTGCTCAGCATAGGACAAACGTAGTTTTTGGCTAGTTGCTTTGCAAAATTAGCTAATTTTTGGTCATTATTATTTTTATTGCATACTTGAGGTACTAATTCAACCTGTTAACAGCATCAATGCTCTCCAAAAAATTGCAAAGTATTTTTAAACTGACAAAATGTGCCTTTTTCCTATACCGGCCAATTTTATTTATTATTCACTTATGACGTCGACTTCAACATGAATAAAACCACCCTATTGTAAAGAATATTTATTTTAAGATTGATAGTTATGTTTATCGTTATTCTTCTTGTTACAATATTATAGGTAATATGAATGAAAAAGCTCTGTCCATGAATTAAACGTAAGAACGTTATAATACGTTTATTATTATCTCAAAAGTAAAACAATATTAAAGGTTACTTCTACTAAAAACAGATTGATAAACCAAGAGATCAGACCATCACACATACCCATGATATATTGTCGTCTTAACCTGTCTCTAGCCCCACAAATTGTGTTTAAAATTGCAATACATGATGTCACTTTCACCAGACGCAATAGAAATTGTAAAGAAGGTTGCATACCTTACAAGTTTTCTCTTTAGTTTGTTGGGCTATACAAGGATTAAGGGATGTAAAATGAATATATGTATGATGGTCCTAGCTCAGTATCGTCTTATATATTATAGTAGAATAGTTCTATGTCGGTGAATACAACTTTTGTTTTGGATTTTAAGATTTACAGACCAATTGAATTATAAAACCTCAATTTAAAACAATCATTTTTAGCTTTTGTTTAAAATATGAAAAAATATCATACGTTGAAATAATTTAAAACATAAATGATACATTAAATTGCTGTGAATTATCGCTGTTTTTCTATTGAAAAATGGCAAATTAAAATACTTAAAATGTATAATATCAAATTAAAAATTCGTCTAAAATATTTGTTATTATAATTGTTATGATGAGTATTTCAATAAGTTCCTAATAAAAAAATAGAAATAGGAAGAAAAAAAAAGAGAAAAAGCAAAAGAACTTTACAAAAAATAGTAAATAACTTTTACAAGTGATATAAATTTGTTGTGAATGATTTAAATATGTGAATGATAAAAATATGTTATAAATAATAAGTATGTTATAAACAATATAAATAATTTTCTCTTATATATATAAAAGACTTTACTTAAGTCTCTCTAATATTATATTATATGTATTAAAAATTAACTACAGAATATATTTTCCTATGTAAATTTTCCTTTGATAATTATATATTTTATAATATATTTGGATGTAATGAAGAAATACTCTGACTATTGCAAATTGTCTCTAAGAAAGTCAGAGGACCATGTAAGTGGGGTTGTACCTTTTTTGGCCTCTAATAAAACCCATTTATTATTATTATTATTTGTCATTGTCAAACTGACATCTCTGAGTATTTTTCATTATCAATTATTCAGCAGAAAGAAGTAATGCATCTTACCGGGGAAACTTCTCTTACAAGTCGTGAACTACAGCAGTTTTCTACAAAATAGATTCCCGGCCCTATGCTAAAGAATAGGAAATTAGGTGTGCTCTGCCGTTTTCTAGTTCGATTTTGATTGATTACCCGTCACTTCCGGTAACAAGCATTTATTACAAGTTTTTCTATATACTGACAGCAGCATTATAAACCATACAACTTCTTTTAAGTTTCTTCTCGAATGTTTATAATATTTAGAAACAAAAGTATTAACAAAGCATATCAAAGAGAACAAAAAAACTAATATACGTTGTATTAAAAAATATATGTATATAACATTTACGTTTCTCTTCAAGTATAAAATATAAAAGGTAGAAAGTTAAGTGCTTGTATATGTGGTCATAAGGGACAAAATTTCTAACTGTGGTTTTAAAATTTGGGTGGTATACGTGGTTATACCATTTACATAAAGTAAAATATAACCCACATAGAAGCAATAAATATTGTATTGTACAATTGTTCATACTAAAATCTTTACTTCTTACATATTACATAAATTTTTATAATTTATTTATACTATAGAGTTTTTTAATGAGCTCTCCACATGGATGAAAGAAATCACGTATTTTATGATGTTTGTCACCCAACATTAATGCTGCTATTTTGCAGTTGTATGAACGAATAAAATATTATTCTGTTACTTTATTTAAATACTATCTATTTTTATCAAGGCTGGCGGGATGACTCGATTTTTATATAGCATTTTGTTAGTTAAATTCTCTATATGAATATTTGAAGTAATGATTTATATCACAGTGTCTGTACAACTCTAATGCAAGTAACTTTGTTGCTTTAAAATATAGGATAAATCATATTCTTACAAATAACTAGTGCTATAATCAGGCTATATACCACTGAAGGTCCATATAATAAAGAGGTTGAGCGCAGCACAAAACTCGAGCATTTGATTTCATTTTGTGATGGATTGTACTTGTTTCTAAGCCAATAAGATGCCGTTCACCAGCTACGTCACTGATAAGGTGAACAAAATTGTACGTGGCGATATGACGTCTTTGGTGAATTTATTTAAGCTGCGTGACCTTGGCCAAAACTTTTCCCGGAGCATCTAACCTCTTATATGGACCTTGTATACCACTATTCCGATAACTTAACCAACGGCCAACTTCCAATTTACCTCTTAAACTCAGCTCAAGCCCTACTTTCCAAGGTTTATATAGAGAAACCTTGCCTACTTTCCATACTATAATGTTAAACGATCGAGTTCATGTCTTTAATAATGACGACTTTAGCTTAGTTACTATTTTAATTTTGCAGTCATTTAGAACTAAAATTTTGAAGTGAACAACTGTACTAGCATTGCCTAATACATTGGGTTAATGGAGTTAATGCGGTCACTTGAAAACAATAAAATATTATGGCAACTTCACATATGATATTAAATTATAAATTCTCTATGATATATTTTTACATTTACGTAGATAATAAATCTAAAATTGTATTTTATTTTAAAATAATGGAAACAGATTGTAACACATGGTCTCTAATATGTGTAATATATATTTTTTATATCAGTCTATAATTTTTTATCACATATCTCTATATGTGATTTAATTTATAACTACGCAATATATATTTAATATATTTTATATAAATAAAATATATATACAATGTTAATTAAAATATAAATCAGTGATTTTATTATGAAAAGTCAAATTTCATTCAAAGTAAACTTTACGCTAACTTCATTAAAAGCTTACAGAAAATGTATAAATTTTTAAGATAAAATATGAGTAATGGTTTATACAGTGTATTTTAATTTAAATAAGACAACCGGGTGGTACCAAATTAAGTCTTTTCAATTAAGTCACAAAATGGTTCTTACAAAAAAATAAAAATAAAATGAAACTCACGAGTTTTAAACGTAATAAAATATACTTACAAAAAAATTTTAGTCGTTTTCTTTTTAACAAAAATTTTTAAACGAGGATTTTATTTCAATTTAAAATACACGTTACGAATGCCTACATTACACACATTTCAATTTATGGGAAAAAAGTAAAAATTTATTTAAATATGTTATGAAAAGATTTTAATTACAAAATTTTGCTCTCAAAATTTTAAACATTAGTGTAAAAAGTAGACGAGAGAGAGAGAGAGAGAAAGAGAGAGAATGAAAATAAGAATATTTTTGTCATTATAATTAATTATAATTAAACTTTTAATAAACACCAACGAAAATTTTACTTAAAAGTTTAGCAATTAGTAATAAAGTTTACCGAACATTTTTTTCTTCCTAAAATAGAAATTTTTAGACAAATGTTGGCAAGAAAAAGAATTATAATATTTGGGTGCCATTAAATCTTTATTTCTATAGTTACTTTAGGAGGCTAAAATATATTTACGTATACATACAAAATATTTGTTAAAAAAGTGTGTTATTAATCAAATGAGAAATAATACAACTTTATAAATTTCAACGGATTGTAGTAACTTAGTATACAAGAGATGATCTTTTGAAAAATACTTAAAGGCGTAGAACACCTTGAACAATAAACTTGCCTAATATTCTAACATACCTAAATATCAACGTTAATTTGGCCGGAGTCATTGATTTCTCATTTATTTTACTACGAAATGTCAGTTGCGAGTGACGTCACAGTTCGCTTGTTTCCCCACGCGTGGACCAGGCAAGCTGTGACGTCATGATCCCGCAACTGATATTTTGTGAATGGAAAATAAATTAGAAATCAATGACTCCAGCTAAATTAACGTTGATATTTATAGGTATGTTAGGTTATTAGGTAAGTTTTTTGTTCCAGATTTTCTACGCCTTAATCTTAACATAATATGACAAAAGTTAAAAAATATAAAAGTCTCATGACTGAACAGAGTTTTCTATATGATAAGCTAAAGTTGTTGCTTTTTATACCAATTTTAGATAAAATTTTGTTAAGTAGAACGCTGAGATTGGTCTGTTTGCGAAAACTAAGACAGAAGTAAATAGCCAATTACAATAAATCAACAAGTTTTCCGTCAATCGAAGGCCAAGAGTGTACTTAAAAAACCCCTTACGTTTTATAATAATGACTTTTAAACAAATTACAACAAAAATTACGTAAAAGTTGCTGGAGGAGAAAGCACTCGTTTATTTTTTTATCGATAAACCAAGAAAAAATATTTAAATTTAAGATAAATTTATGTATTTAAAAACAGCAATCTTTAATGGAAAAAAATAGTACAAAGAAATTTTTATAAAGGAAAAAAATTGCATTAAATTTAATCGCATTAAATAATCCTATACACCATACAGCATACTTTTCTTTTAACTCTATTGCAATAAAACTGCTTCGTAATCATTTATTAAATAATTTGATATTAAACTAAAAAATGAGAAAATATATTGATCCTATGTTCTGCCGGAAGCCAAATATTAAAAGGATATTATTATTATATATATTAAAAACTACAGATTCCATTTTTTCCCTTCTTTTTCAATTTAGCTTTTAAGCATTTTTTTTAGTGTATCATAAAAACCATCGTTGCGTAAAAGAACAGAATAAAAAGCAACAATTTAGGAAAAATAAATAAAAGGCAGAAAGAAGCAGTTTTGATAATTTTATAAGCTTTATCGGTATAGAGTACCAAAACAGAAATAAACTATTCAATTATTCAACTGTCTAATTAAAAATAAATGAACAAATTACTCTTTGTACAGTATACTGTGTGCTACAAAATGTTAACCTATTTCTGCATAGAATTAATGCTTATATATATGGAGACTTTATTAACGAAATAAGTAATGAATATTAATACATTTATAGTATTTTTAAAAAGCTAATATACAGTACAGTTTTCTGATCAGGAGTCTGTTAGTATGATATGTTGTGATAATATATTTCATTATTTATATTCGTGTTTTTATCGTAATGATAACAATGCAAATTTAATGCAAGATTTTAAATGATGTATATTAACTCTATCGCGTGTACAGAAAATTATTTAATAAAATGTATTTTGATATATATATATATACATATATATATATATATATATATATATATATATATATATATATATATATATATATATATACTTTTTTAAATTTCCTTTCATGATTACATGTATAGTGTGCTACATTCATATAACTTTGAAATTATTAAAAAGAACAAGTATACAGATCGTGAAATTTTTATTATTTATCATTAAATTAGGCAAATTTACCTACAACGAACATGAACAGTGTAATACAAAACAAAAAATATGTAAATTATCTTGTATTATTACCAAGGAAAGCAACAAAAATTATGCAAATGACTTATCATAGAATAAGAAAAGTTTGTAATAAAATTAAAAACAACTCTGTTGCTTTTCTAAAGCTTGATATGAGAGAGACCACGATGATATAATACAGTACAACAACAACAAAAAAAGTGAAGACGTAATGCAATTTAGTTTATCCTTTAAATACAACACGTATATAAAAAAAAACTCTCTCTTCGCGTAATCACATTAAAAAACATTCTTCTATCGTAAAACTACAATTTTATTTCGTATTGACGTTAAATTTTACTGTAATCTTCTGTCTGTCTGTCTTCTCTCTCTCTCTCTCTCTCTCTCTCTCTCTCTCTCTCTCTCTCTCTCTCTCTCTCTCTCTCTCTCTCTCTCTCAAAATAAAATAAACAATGTAAGTGTGCTCTTGAAAACAAAAATATTTTTATATCGTATTGTAAAATATAGAGTTAAATTGCCATTCGTAAGCTATTACCTTTTTTATTTTCTTATTATATCTATTATTTTACTGGTAAATGTTTAATTTAATTTAAATAATTTAGTAAGATCGATCTTTTTAATTTTTTTAAAATTAATTTAAAATATTTTCATGTTTATATTATAACGTATAGTTCTAAAGAATTCTTAAAATAACTTAATTTATCTTAATTTAAATATTTATTATATTTAGACATTTCTAATAGATATAATAATTCTATAAAATATGCAACGTGTTTATTACTTCTTCTCTACTATTTACTATTTTGTTATTAGAGATCTACTGACTTTATGTTTTACGTGCAGTCAAACTTCATTTCTTTGTGATGATAAGTAAATTTACTGTATATACAACATGCTTGTGTCAAATCTTCACTCTCTATTTTCCGTGTTGTATTGATCATTTCCAATAAAAGAAATTTTCTTTGTGTTGCAATAATAAAATGTTTTCCCCCTTGTGAAATATTGGTTATCTCTAAATTTTCAACAATAAAAAGAGTTATTAATTCCACTACTCAATTAAATTTAACTACTATATACCAGGCAATTATGCAGTACAATTAAGATAAAGCCTTGAAACAGTAAGGATAACCCCTTCGTTATAAATGTCTAATATATTTGCATGATAATCAAAACAGAAAGCAGTGGTCAAAATTAACTACATTGTATTATAATCATAAATTTATTTGCTTAAATATTCAAACTTAAGTGATAATTCGATGTTGATCCGGTATTTTGGCTGAATTTGACTGTGATCACTTTACTTTTCGTAGCTAAATAAGTGTAGTTGACCGAGCTTGTTACTGGTGGTGACGGTTAAACAATCTGATTTAAGCAGGTAAACGGTGGGGGATCTCTGATGTTCTGTACTATGCAGCATCTTTTAAACGATTTTTGAGAAAAACCATAGCAGCTATTACGAAGAAATTTAAATAAAGCAGTCTAGGCACACTTTTACATATTGTAAACTAATACACATTTTGACTTTTTCCCCCCCAACACTAAGAATTAATGGCTAATAATCGTATATTACTATTATTATGTACTATGGGTTACATCAACTAGGCAAAATATTTTGTAATTTCAGTAATTTGGACATTTAAAAGTTAATGTTATTGTTTTTTATGATTGCACTTGGTCATAATAAATAAATAAATATAAATAATAAATAAATTATAGTCTTTATGGTTCCAACAACAAATTAGCAGCAGATGAAATATACATAATAAATGATTGATTATTGAACAAAAGGCGCAGTCAGGACAATGAGTCCTATCAACTGAACCGGAAATAAGTGACGACACTTTATGAAATTATAAAAACAAACATTTATAATCAACATTATTTTGTGTCCACTTATAACATTGTGTTTAAATAAGAAAAGATTAGTATACGAGTTAGTTACTAGCATAGTATTTTAGAAACAGCATCCAGCCCAAGATTAAATACTATTCGGACAGAGTACCGCAATACCATCGAATTGCTATAGATCCTCTTAATAATACGAAACAAACAAACAAAGCTAAAGAAACATAACTTAACTTTAGGGCTTACTGTATAAATCAGTATTAAATATAAAAGGATGATTATAAAGGTAATATTCAAGAAGAAACTTAATGTTGAAATAATATAAGACTTCGGAATTACGTATACAATCCTCTTTGTTTTTACTGTAATATAAGCATAAAACTTAAAGTAAAAGTATTCTCTGACATTATTTATATTATTATGATCATAAAATATTTTCAACTCTATTGTTTGTGTTTAATTAATTTTAGATCTATATAAAGAAAATAATAATATAGTATACTGTATTATAGTGTCATAACATACAGTTTATTATACTTAAGATTTACGTCTATATAGTTCTTGTTTTATTTGTATAATCAAACACTTTAATATGCTGGAAATAATTTTATTATACTACGTGCAATATAAATTATAATCTTGCAATATTAATTTTATTTCCTATAGCTCAAAAAGGTAAACTATTTAGAAGTTTAAGTTTCTGTTTATATTTTCACTGTAACGAGATAAAATTTTAACACTATAGAGTTAGGTTTCACTTTTTTGAATCACTGTGCTAATATGTCCCTTACATGTCTTCCGACTCCCTGTATAAATTTATAGACACGCATGATCAAGCTTTTACACTCTAGCGCCGCGATTGGCAGCCAAAACTACTATTTCTAATACTGAATCAGAAAGGTCTGAGGTCTTGTTGTCACCTGAGCGCAAGAATTCCGAGTGGTTATCTCTGTTTACGTCATACATTATATCGTTTCTGACCTTTAGTCAGCCTTATCATAATAGTTCAAATTGCCCCCAAACGTATCACAGTGTTCCCTAGAGAGGGAAATTTAAAACAGCGTGTCTAAAAAATCAGCCAAGAGTCGGAACGGTTGGAACACATGTATGGGACATTGACTTTGCTACTGTGTCAATACAGTATATTATGTCTACACTAAATTTCAACAAATTATCTCTTTATTTTAGAATAATAAATCTTCCAATCATAAAACTTATAAATACGTAATAATTATGCTAGCCCATTTCCAGCCGCATTTGTCCATATTAAAACATAATTTATATGTTGTAGTGTATAATTACACTATCTTTCATAGTATATAGATTTTTATAAGATAATTATTCATGTTCTCCTAAGTTAGTAATATTTATGTTTTAATGACGTAAATACCGCATTTTTTTATCCATGTTTAGAGCATTTTATGTGCAGCAATAACTGTGTAAGGAAATACAAATATTGGCCCAGGTAGTTTATAATAATAACATATTAGACATGGAGTTACAACAAGTGTTTGTATTGGCAATATTATTCATCATTCAGAAGACTAATAAGTGATTTAGATTTTAAATATGGACTTATAGATTATCAAACACTTACCGTACAAAAAATAAAAGTATAAATTTCAATTTATACTTTAGAACAAACGTATACCAATATTTTATATTTAAATTTGCTTTACAGTTATTTTATATATATGTAAACAAATTTATACCATTTACAAAAACAAATATTATCATTTCCATTTTGAAATTTTATAACTTGGCAAGTATAATACTATAACCCCATATTACACAAAGTAATTATGAAAATTTTCATAAATTAATATACACTTCAAAATATTAATTTGACAATATTAGCTTAGCTTTAAGATAATATGCTATAGTTAAAATATGTTAGATGATCAAATTGCCAACGAGGGCTAATTAAAATTAATCATTAAGGCTGAAAAACTTTTTACCCTCTAAAATATATTATACGTATATAATATTGCTTCATCTTCTTCTTTTTCCCCTTCTTGTATCATTATTAGTTCATCCCCTTTACTTATGAGGGGATCTAAGAGGGAAGCAGTACACGCGATATTAAAATTATCATACTAATTAGGAATTTCAAAGGGAGCAGTATCATTGTATTTTAATTACTTACATACCTATGAGTGTTGCTGCAATTTGAGGAATTTTATTGCCTTGGGATGTAGTGATTTCTAAGGTTTTGCTAACTGAAAGGTCAAAAGACTCTTGTCTTTTGTTTCCAGTGGTGGTGAGAGCCATTTCTCCTGCGGTTGACTTCATTCTGTAATTAAAGAAACAAGAAATATAATATGTGCATTTGTGGCAACTTGAATAATATTTAAAATATATTATGCAGTAGTTTTTTTTTTTTTTTTTACATCTATAAGTTTGCAAAGTTGGAGAGAGAGAGAGAGAGAGAGAGAGAGAGAGAGAGAGAGAGAGAGAGAGTTGGAACCTAAGAAATATTCTGCAATGTACATGAACGGATAGTGTAAAAACTCTGAATATAATATCAGCTCTTTATAATCCTTAGTTTGAAATCTGTTAAGTATTAAAAGTAGTTTCCAATTATATAAAATTTGAATTTATATTCTTTGCAACTGGATTTTTAATCCCTTGTTTTCCTATTGAAATACCACGTAGTAAGTTATAATTTAAAAATATTTAGGACCAATTAAAAAATGCTTTCTTTCAGTTACTACGATTAAGATAATAAATTTTAACATTCCAATCAATTGCGTGTTTATCATACAGTATATTATGTAAGATTATCATATCATTGAAAATATTACACAATTTTATTTAACGGTAAAACACATCATCAATTGCAGGCTCGGACTGGCCATAAGAGCAAGTCCGCGATAACGGACGTGGTTCCCCTTGTTTGGAGGCCTCTAAGGCCCAAAAAGGGGCGCAACCAGGGTGTTACGCCCCTTTGTGGCCCCTAGAGAGGGTGTTACACCCATTTTGCGGACGAGGCCCCTTGAGTGCAAGTCCGACCCTGATCAATTGTGTGTATAGAATAGATAGATGGTCCAATTTATGCATTAGGATCTTATTAAATTACATTTTGCAACTTTTAGAACTTAAAAAAAAAATATATATATAAGCTTTTACAAACGTGAAATTTAAATAATATATTTCGACATTATTACACAATGTAAAGTGTAAATCTAATAACAATACGTAACAATGTATTGTTAATATAATAGTGTTTATAGGCGAGAGAGCGTACTTTATTTGTGCCATGCCAACTCTAATGAATATAACTTGAATTATTTTACCGCCACTATATAATATCCAGTATCTGCCAACATATATTAATATCATTTAAATTTCAACAATAGTTTTCATTACTTATAATCATAAAAAACATGATATTTGAATAAATAAATGAATAAATAATATTATTTATTATACAACATAGCAAATGTAATTTAATTATAATATCAAATTTATGAATAAAATTAAATAGTAGCAGCGTTTTTGATATGAATATTCAAGAATGCCTTTTATTAATTTTTTTTTCTTTAAGCCAATTCTTTTTAATTCTTTCATTTACAAAAGAAAAGGCATATATATTTTTTTTACTGTTTGTTTTATATTTTATTTTTTTCATTAAATATACGTATATATATCCTTTGAGAGTTACTTAATTTAATTAAACCTTCTCACAGTTTTAAATTTAAATAATATTATAATATATTATATAGCGTCATGATATGTATGTATGTATATATATACATATATTTATACATATATAGGGATTGAATATTATATAAAAGAGAGTACGTTACAATTGTTGAATAGTTTTAATTTACCGCATGAATAAACTATACAAAATGAAAACCACATCATATATAAAGTTAACCGTATAGTCAAGCTATACCACACTACTACTATTACATATATATATACATTATATATATATATATACATTATACATACATATTATATAATACTGCATACACACACAAATTTATAACTCTTATAGTATGATTTATTAACTCTCTAATATGCAACTAAATCATTATAAAACTTAAACAATAATAATATAGAATATACGTACAACAATAATAATAATAAAAAAAGACTATTAGTGCAACAGTATATTTGGTGTTGTATAATCGTGCGGGATGAATATAAGAAAGAAAAAAGAAAAGAAAGAAACTTGGAAATATGCCAAAAATAATTTCACAAGTTTAAAATTTATTTCATTTTGTCGCATTTGTGTCATAAAGTGTTAAGAAGTATATATATATATATATATATATATATATATATATATATATATATATATATATATATATATATATACATACACACACACACACACACACACACACACACACACACACACACACATATCAAATGTTTTATTCTGTAAACTCTAATATAAAGTATAAAAATTTCAGAGAGAGCGCATATAAAAGTCAGTGTTTATTTGTGTCTCAGGTGTAAACACTGTGGAACACAAAATGAGGGTTGCAGATATTTACTGTACTGTACAGCAAGCTTGCACTACTGTCAATATTTGTTAAATAAAACTCTAGCTGTAACCTAAATATATATAAAAAAAACTTAACGAAAGTTAACTTAATTATGTGTGTCCTTCAAACATGTTTATTTTAATTTAGGTAAATTTAATTTTTTTTTTAATGTCCATTATTTACTCTTATTATTATTATTTAAACCTTTCATTTACACAGTTTTCATATTTACGTATATCGACTATGAAGCGGTACTATGGCCATATTACAATATGTTCATTTTTATTCAAGTTAGATATATCGTATTTGTAGTACGTAACTATCTTTATAGGTAATCTGTCATTTTAAACCTTAGGGAAAATGTCAACGCTTTTATCTTTGAAAAACAAACAAGTGTAAATATATTCAAAGTACCGGTTCCCCGTCGTTATATAATGGGTAAGTACGGTGGTTTATAGCAAACATATAGCCCAGCCAGACCAAACAAGTAACCCTCTCTGACCCCGCACTCGCACAAACTAACTTATACGTATAACATATTTAAAATGTTCTCTCTCTATATATATATAACAGGGAAACCTCTATATATATGTCTGTCGGGTGAAATGAGGAAAATGTAAAAGGAAAACTTCATAAAGTTTCTTCTCCAGCAGTTCTTTGACGTCAAATATAATAAAGTAGAACTATACAACGTTGAATTTAACTAAAAGAAAAAAAAAAAAAAAAACTATATATTATTTGACTTAATTTACTATTGTATGAATGTCTGTTTAATTTGACTCTTTGTATTCTGAAATTTTGTTTAAAGACATACTTATATGAGAAGCAGAAACAACAATAAAAAAGAAATGGAATAATAAAACCACAAAAAACCATTATGAGAAAGTGACACAAAATATCATAATTAGTAAGAACATACTAAAATAGAGAAAAATTATGTATTTTTTATGAATATTTTCTCGCGTTGCAATTTTGTATGTAAATTAACCCCGCTTTTTTATTGTTCTGCTTACCCATTTATAATTTAAGGACCGGAAAAAAAAGCATACAAATGACACATTTTTTTTTTTTTTCATTTTTAATATAAATTTAAAATTTCTCATTATTAGTTTGGTAATTTGTTTTTTTCTCCTGCATTAATGTTATCATTAATTTTTTTTATGTATTCGATCAATCAAACCTTCAATTTTTATGATTATTATGCAGCAAATAATAATAATCGAAAAGAACAACTGAAAATTGATATGAAATTTTGAGCAGCATTTACAACTGTCAAACAATAGTAATAAAGAGCTATTATTTTATTAATATTATTTCAATGAATGAAAATATTTTAATGATAGATGACGATGCTTAATTAGTAGCATACATGTAACAAATAATCATTGATTATTATTCTAAAATCTAAAAAGTAAATTATTATATAAAATATTCAAATTTATACCATAACTTTATGCAGATCATGATAATTAGCCACATGACTAAAAAGTTCTAAATTAAAATATAAAATTTACTGTATTTCCTCCAGTAACACAAAATTAAATGTCAATTTTGGTATTGTTATTTTGTATGTTCTATTTATTTTTATTTATTTTAATTTGGTATTTATTCCTGTCATGATTTGTCACCGTTTCTCAGTATTATGTCATCGACCTCGTTCTTTCCTAAGTCTTCAATTCTTTCACAAAATCCACTTCAAAATATTCTTGACCTATTTTTCAATACACTTAAAGATCGTAAGAAATGCTTAAAATATTTATATTTAAGGTTTATTGCAGTCTCTATTCAAGCTGTATTTTTCTTTTTTCTATTGAGTCGTTAGAAATCTTAACATTATATGACGCAACTATTTACATTAAAAGTTCTTTATAAAAACTTAAAGCCATAGACCACATAAAACAATATGTACTTTGTAATGAATAAACACGAAATGGGATCTTCAAAACTGATGACAATTTTTACCAGAATGTTAATGTAGCCCCACGAGAGAGCGTGAAACAACTGTAAAGTATGCAATTTGCGTGAAAATTCATGTTTATGACGTCAGAAACATGCAAAAATTAATATGAAAATGTTGTGCGGGTTGCATAAATTGAATTTTCTGATCACTGCTACGGGGCTACTGTTGGGTTTTGAGACTAACTAAAGTTATTTATGTAAATCCCATCAAGTGTTTTGTGATATAAATGCTTATGTTTTTCTCTGATCTATTCCTTTAAATGTAAAATTTATTATACCTGAGATGAATTTCTCTTGTAATATAAAATGTGTAGCTTTAACAAAAAAAAAAAAAAGAGAAACACCAGGATAGTAATATATGAAAGTAATATAAAGTATTAGAAATAATTATATAGAATAACTATATTTAACTGAACCTAAAACGCGTAGATTTGTTAAAATAGACAATTTTTAATGATTCAATATTTGTATGTTAACATGTTTATATGTTTATTAATCATCAATATTTGTAAATCTAATTATGTACACATTTTTGTATAGTAATATCATTATCATAGTATAAGTATATTATATACTATGGTAATATTTTTGTTTAAATATTAGTCCTGATGGGGCTAGCCGGTGATTGGTGTGATTGAGGCTATCGAAGCACAGGTGGCGTAGTAAAAACTTAGGAATTCCTAATTTCCTATTTTTAAGCATCGTTGGATCACTTTTTTTTTTCTTTTTTTTTTTTAATAAGAAAAGTATTGCAAAGAGACCGATAATGTTTAAATAGGTATCAGGTCTGGTGCACCTTTTTTTTGTGTTTAAAGGTGCGATTTTTTTAAAAGAATTTACATCACCGGTAACTTTACCGTTAACATCACCGATTGCTTAACATGAAGAAATAAGCTACAACTAATACAAGTGCACATAGTATTATGATTGTAGGAAAGAAAAAGTCATAAAGAAATTTCAATATGAAAATTTACTTATTAATCATTCAAACACATAACTTCAACTTAATTGTCTATTTTGAAACAATAATAATAACAAGAGATCAGAAAACAAATATTAAATTGTATATGATGTTAATAAAAGAGATAAAATACAACACTATAAAATTAAATAAAAAGTCGAAATACTTTGTTAAATTATTATATAAACGATCAACGACAGCTCCCTTTAACCTTTTGACGAAGAGAGTAGAGAAAAAAAATTAAATTTTAGGATTATTTATTGTTTAAATAACGAACATAAAGATAACACCGTGTATAAAATTGTCATTTTCAGGCAAATACGCTGAAAATACAAAACATTAAATTGTATTATATATAAAATAGTAAGCATTCTTTTGACAGAGTTTTAATTAATTAATATACGTTTATTTATTCATTTGTTTTAACGGATTAAAAACTTGTATTGTTTTTTCTCATCACATTAAAGGATTCTCAAAATGTTGTTTTATTGTTTTAAATATTAATAATATTTTATAAATAAAAGAGTTAATTTGTAACACCTGTCTTTTCGTTATACAATAATGGCATCAAAGTACAAAAGTATCTGTAAAAAAAAAAAAAAAAAGCTTGGGTGATTGATTACATGATTACAAAGTTATCAAACAATTTGAAAAACTCGTTACTAACAATTAAAAAACTCTGCCCTAACAATAATTAAATTCACAACCCTTAATTACGTTAGGGGAACAATTTATTTTTTATCAAAATTTTCAAAATTAAAAATTTTCATACTTTTAATTTGGTTTTGGGAACCTTTTTTTAAAATATATATATAAAATATATTTTAACACATTTTGCGAATGTTCTTTTCATGAGATAGTAAATTTTTATGATCCCTTAGCAATGTGACCAGAAACCAGAAATTCATATAGAAATGCGGTAAAAATTACTACTTCATCCTCTAAAAGTGTCGAAAAAGAGTTTTATGCGAAAACATAAAAGAAAAACGGATATTCTGCAGTGTTTTGTAAATAATTCATTAAAAATATATTCCTGGTGTTTTTTATGAGAAAGTTTGTAGTGCTTAGCGAGTTATCTACGTTGACCTTTCTGTATGAGCAAGCAAGAGAGCGTGTCATCAGCGCCTATAGTGAGTGAGAGAGACAGAGAGACACACACACAGAGACAGAGAGAGGGAGAGAGAGAGAGAGAGAGAGAGAGAGAGAGAGAGAGAGAGAGAGAGAGAGAGAGAGAGAGAGAGAGAGAGAGAGAGGAGCTGAAAAACACATTTATACAAAACACGCTTTTACTCCATAGAGACACCGCAATCCCTAGTGAAGAAAAAAAAACTTTTCCTACGCATATAATGCTATTATGAATTATAATATTTTTACTATGTATATTATACTTCAAAACTTCAAAAAAAAAAAAAAAAAAAAAAAAAAAAAAGTTAAAAATTCACTAACACTTTTTTTTTTTTTTTTTTTTTTTTTTTTTCATGGCACGTTTTAGTTAGTTATAATAAAAGTTAGGAAAATTGTTTATTTCAAAAGTTATAAAAGTATAGTACATGATTTCAGTAGCTTAAAATTTTTTAGATTTTCTTATTTATTTCCTGGCGATTATTTTTCACTATTTGATCTTAATATTTTGTATTTTAAAAATTCTATTATTCGATGTAAGTATATAAAATTTTAACTTTCGAATAAACCAAAAATATTTTAATATTGGACGTTATACACGTTGGTGAAAATTTCTTTAAAATAAAATAATAAGTATTAACCTAAAATGTGTAATGCTAATTGAAAAATTCTATTCTCGGTATAGTAGTTTTCTCAAAAAAAAAAAATAATAATAATAAATAATAATTAAAAATAACAATAAAAAATACTAATAATAAAAAGTGGCCTTGCAATGTTAAACGATAGGAAATTAGGGGTCCCCTGTGCCTTTTCCGTACTAAAATGCTCTGCAATAAGTCGCAACAAGACAAATATAATTATATTATATTATGTTGAAGAAAAATAAAGAATTTTGTAACTACAGAATTGTAAATCATTTTTTTTACTCTAATTAACATTTTTACAAGTTCTACAAAACATCGCAGTAATAACCAGTATCTTCTCTTACTTAGAAGGTGCCTGATTTTTCACTGTGTTAAATATAAAATACAAAAGCTTATATCTTACCTTGCTCTTATCTCTCAATAAATTTAATACGAGTAACAAAAATACACGGAAAGAAAAGTAAAAAATATAAATAATAGTTACACATTTGTTAACGTTAGTACTGTAGAATATGAAATGATAATGTTTGATGTTCATAATGAAGGGAGAGTTAAATTTTATCATGAACTTTGAACTTACATAGTGTTCAATTATAAGTAAACACGAAGAGGAGTTAAATAAAAAATATATATTTATGTATTAGTTACGTAATGATGTTTTTATGTTGTTTACATACTGATTTATTTATTATTTTTATTTATTTATATATTTGATTATGATAGTCATATGAAATTTGACATAAAATTATTTAAAGATTTTAGGTGTGAAAATGTAGTCATGATGATAAAATTTATTTTCTGATAGAACCAATCAAGCTATACAAAAAAAAAGTCTTTTCATTGAATAAAATAACAAATCTAATTTCTTTTTTTGCTGACATGCAAATTTCATTACTTTTTCAATTGCTTTATCTTTTTTTTTACGTAAACCTTTTTGCTCTCTCTCTCTCTCTCTCTCTCTCTCTCTCTCTCTCTCTCTCTCTCTCTTCCTTTTCATCTTTGCAGCAGGAAGTAAAAAATTGAAGTTTGATGAGACAGTGAACGCTTTTTTACTTTCAATGATATATTTTCACATTTCATGATGATATTGATTATTAAAAAGAAAAATACTTTTTTTTTTACTTACAAGGCTCCTAAATATTAATTTCCGCTATATAAAAATTTATTAGTAAAACAGAGAGAGAGAGAGAGAGAGAGAGAGAGAGAGAGAGAGAGAGAGAGAGAGAGAGTGAGTGAGTGAGTGATAAAATCATAGGTTTTCAAATCATATATATTATTTTATTGACTCAAGTATCGATGGTACTTACAAACCACAGAAATGCTTCATGTTAATGAGGGTAATCTCAACTATTTGGAGGTTTGTCAACAAGGATATTTTTTTTATGGAATGACATTTTGTATGTAATTTTCATTGTACATTACGTTTGTACAAAATTTACTTTTGTTTTATTATTGTAGTTCTGTTTTACACCTAATGATTGAAATATATAAATATACGTCATTATAAAGATAGAAAATGATAATATGATTAACAAAATAAAAAGAAACTGTAATTAAAATATTCTTTCGTTTCGTGGTTGTTTTATGTATTAATTTAATTTTAAACTTTTTTTTTTTACTTCTTTATTATATTTGAGTTATAATTCTAATGAAAATTTTAATATAATTTTTGCGGGAGGACTAATAAGCTTTCTCTCTCTCTCTCTCTCATTTTTCTTTTCTCTCTCTTCATTAAAGCTTCTTATCATTTCATAATAAAAGTTTTAATGTTGAAATATTTTCCATGGTTTTAAAAAAATTATTGTGACCCTAAAAGTTGTATTTTTAAATTTTATATGCATAAGAGAGACACAATTTAATTGCAAAGTCTTGTAGAATATATTTTAACTTTGTTTTCAGTATTTTATGCAAGTACATTTTTTTTCCTTCTTTAATTATTATTTTTTTAAAGTGAAAAAAAAAATGAAAAATGCAAATTTATAAACAGGGAGCATGAAAGAAAAAAAAAATTTGAACACAGAGTAAAAAAAATTGTTTGCCAACTGTATCGTAATTTTTTTTTCTTTTTTGCTAGGGAGAGATAAAAAAAGAAAAAGGAAGAGGAAAAAAACAATTGAACTTTCTATAGTGCTCATTAAATGATGAAATCTGTCGTCTGACTTTCTGGATATTGGAATTCCATGAATTGTGATTTTAATTAAATGAGCTCTAGCAGTGAGTGGGATACTTTTTTTCAATATATATAATCATTTGAACTTTTTGACTCTTGTACTGACAAGAGAATAGGTCACAAGTTCCAATAATTGTTAGTAAAAAAAAATATAACGAGAGATAATAAGACGAGGATGCTCTAGTTTGTTGACATCACGTGACATATTCAAATGTGTCAATGCTCCGTGTATTTAAAGTGTTTATCAATATTATTGCTTATTTTTCAATTCAGAATCAATTTTAGAAAAGTGTTTTTAAAATTTAACCTCAATTTTTTCTCCGTAGATTTTTACATATTTGATCGTTACCAAAAATATGCTTCTTAAAATAAAACTTTGTCATTAATTCCCTTCAGGCATATTTCTTTATATAATGACTTATATAAGGCATTAAATCTGAGGTTTTCCTTACATTTTCAGGAGTTATCAATTTTTAGGACACTTGCAAGATAAATACTAAATCTGTACTAACTCCTATCCACTCTGACTATGAATAAAACTATAGGACGTTAGTTGTATATTGTGATATACTTCACAATAAAGGGATGGATGGAAATAGAATAAGTTTAGTGTATTCGTAGTATTAGCGCGCGCCATCAACTAATTGCTTAAGAACAGTGCAGTGTATATCCGATAAAGACAGCCATAATTATTTCAAATTTGCAGTAAAAGTAACATGAAACAATTCTGAAACATTTTACAGAAAATTCTTTTGAACTTTAAATTTTTTAATTCTATCTTAACTGAACCACAAACTCAACTTTGTTATTTATTTCTATGATATTTTACTTCATGCACCCCCTTTTATATTCACTTATACTATAAACTTGCAAATTAGTCAAATTAAATTTAATAACTATAACGCTTAAGTAATAATATTTTTTAAGCATCTATTTGGGTAAAAAAAAAAGTGCAGTGTTACAAGTTTGACTGGGAGCAGTAATCAATAAACATGTGGGTGTAATTGGATTAGAAGCACTTATCTCACGCACCATGAGAGAGAGAGAGAGAGAGAACTCATACCTTTTGTATCACCTGAGGCTACTCACACACAGAGAGAGATCAGTTCGTGTTGAGGCAGCCTCCACAACACACCACCACTAAACTCGCCAACTTCTTGTATATCTCTCTCTTACTGCACAGACACAATATTGCACATACTAGATAGATAATGAAGTTTACGCCTCCCTAAATATGACGTCAATAATAAACCAAGGTCTGAAATGTATTTTAATTTTTAGTAAAAGGGACCTCCATTTTTTTTTTTTGTCTTCTTAAATGAATTACAATGGAATAAAATCAAATAAAAATGAAGGTCTTTATTAATGTATCTATATTAGTAGAAATTTCTCGTGTCATTGTGAGTATATTATGCGAAAATGAAAGTTAATAATCAACTTTTTAAATGAATAATCAAATTTAATATTTAGTTATAGAAAATAAATAGAGTATAAAAATATAACAGAAGTTATTGTGTAATATTTTTTTTTACGTTCAACGCACCATAAAATTATTAATCAGTTAATTGGTTGAACATTTACATTTTTTTTCCTCCCAATTACGCAAGCTATTTGTTTCATCATTATAGCTTCATTAATAAGATTGTAATGATGGAAATTTTTATAATTATAGTCACCAGTTACATTAAATTTTCCAAATACTCCCTAAACAAAACAATAAAAATCATAAATAATAATTATAATTAAACAAGAAAATTGAAACAGTAAAAAAAAGTAAAAATAATAAAATTAAAACTACACGTTATTGAATTGCAGTGAAAATGGAATTAAACAATGATTTCCATACACACAAAAGGATAAACCCAACAACGTGTATTTAATAAAAGTAAATGAGATGAGGTGGATTGGTGAGCTTTCCCGAGATACCTCTGACTTGGGGTGGGCAACATATTACCAGGACTGGCCAGACAGATGAATAGACCTGTCAATTAAGCTTAAACATCACTCTTACAGTTTAACATGTGACATACTGACACTCTTACGGGAGTCAACGTGTGGAGAACACAAGAGAGCATTCACAGTGTATTCCGTGGCCTCTGAAAAAACTGCATTTTTATATCCACTGAGAATCGAACTCGTGATATCTCGCTCGTCATAGCAGTACGCATACCACTGCGCCACTGTGTGTTTCTATTTTAAATTATAATGAATGAAAATTTTTTTAAAATGTAAAATCATGATTATGTAATCATGATACGTGAGAGTGTTGTATGCATGCAACGCTAGGAAATATAAAATTAATTTCATGTTTAGAAAATCCTCAAGCGTGTAAAAAATTATATTAATAATAATATAATAAAAAAAAATACATAACTAAAAAAAACTGTTAATCAAATGCATATTAAAAATTATTTCTTTACGAAAATATTACTAATGCAAACTTAACGTAAGCTAAAATGAGTCCTATTTCATAACATATTTTTATTGCATATTTATGTACCCCTGCAAAGGTTTTAAATTAATTTTTAGAGTAGAAATTACTAATCATAATTATTATACAGTAGTATAATTATAGTAATATTTCATATCATCATAGCAACTCTCAAAGCTGTATTAAAATAATAGACTTCATAATAAAAAAAATTATGCAAAATCAGAACTCAAAATCATTTTTTAAAAATAGAACATATATGATTAAAAATACAAAATATTAAGAATTATAGGAGCATTAAAAATGACATTGTAATTTTTTTTCTTCATATTTGATATCATACGATACTTCTTCTTCTTACAAAATAAAATTTATAGTTGCGCATGGTACATACAGAGCAAACATTATTTGTAAGCTGATAAATCTGCTATTTGCTTGAATAATAAGCGCAGAATAAACAGTGCTAACAACCGCGGCTGCTGAGAGCTTCATGCAAACTTGTTATGCCTAGAAATTATACTAATAGATTCTTTTGCTTCATTAAAATAAAAACTTTATATGTCATTAAGATTTTTATTTCAACATTTTTTTGTTTGTATTTGTTTCTAACTTTGATTGTACTTTATTTTTTACAACTGTATATAATATACGTACTGTATGTACATACTGTACTGTGCATACAGGCAATTACTCCAATATAATAAGATTACGATGTTTACACTTCAGTGCATTCACCTGTTTATATTTTTTGAATTAATGGAGTTCATTGTAGCGACAATTTCAATTTTTGAATTAATGAGATAAGTCGCAAGAAAGACGATTCGCTGTTTAAAAAAAAAAAATAAAATAAAATAAAAAAGCAATTGTTAAAATCTTTAGAAAATACCAAGTCTGCTCTGACAGAAATATGTCTATATTGTTGAAAGTCTTACTAAAGTAATATGCATTTAATTAAATGGCAATATTGAACAACATTATTGAAATTTCTTATTTGAATAGAATACTTAGGCATTGCAAAAATGTAATTTAAAATGTTTGTGAAGTGGACCTTGTTGCAGCGTAATATTGTGGCAGGAACACAAATATGAATAAAAATGTAGAAGGAAAAAAAGTTTTTTTAATTTTTTTTAATTTTTTTAATTTCTTTTTTTTTTAATTCTATGATAATTTCACCATTACGATTATGAGTAGCATTCACAGTGGATATTAGATTCTGCGTCAAACATATTCATTTTCTTGTAACAATAAAATTACGCAATAATTGTGAAAGAGGTATTATGTGATATAATTTTTTATTTGGATGAAAGCAGTAAATCTCCGCGGCACTTACGCTAGATAAATCTCATCATTCACTTAACAAAAAAAAAAGAAAGAAAAAGATATTGCTTACACCAAAATACCTTACATAAAAAGTAAGTATAAAACACACACACAGTATGCTACGTCATAACATTAAAAATTACATCATATATTTTTTCGTCTATGACAAAATAAGTGGAAAAAACTGTAACGTAGTTAAAGTTACGGTAACTGTTTTTCAAGCTATTATATTATAGACGAATCTTTCATCTCACGTTAACCGGATATACCACTGCTTTTTTTAGATACGTAAGAAATGAAACATTTTAAAAATTTGCCAAGTCATTAGTATAACATTGAAATTAATGTTGTACTAAATTTTAATTATTAAAGAATTAGAAATTAAAACAAAGGGGTGTTTCCGGTGTTGTAAAATGAAATAATCTTTAAGTAGAGGTATAGGAAAATTTATAGTAAGAAACATTGACATGGACTACTTTTTTTTTTCACTGACAAGCTTTACCATTGGGGGGTTCATGAACACACAGTTTTTTTTATCTCCTCGGTGGTGATATCGAAAGGTCAAGGTCATATTTAAAGGACATGTCTTTGTTTTTTTTATGGTATTTACCTCCGTGTATGTACACTATAGGGAATTATATAAGATGTATTCATACGAGCAAATATAAAACACGTGTACAGTATTTGGCATGGTTTTCGCTTCGTAATAACATTTTATTATATAGCTAAAAGGTGTCTGCTGTCTATTTCCGTACATATAATACTTTTTTTTATTTTACAAGCGCTCACCACGTCTAAGCTTATTATACTGTACATAGTAAACGTTTAAAATATGTATATGAACTTACATTTTGACCAAATAGACGTACGTAAGTAAGTAAGTTTTTTTTTTGTTCATGCTCTTTTTATTATTTAAAGAAACTTTCTTCTTCTTTTTTTTCTTTTCATAACTTTCATTAAAAAATATTAAACTTTATAATATAATTTTTGTTATTTAAATAAAAAATATTTTAAATAATAATAATAAAAAAAGAGAACTTCCTTTAATTATAACTTTAAAATTACTATAGTATTGAAACTTTATGAAAATATTACTAATTTCAAATTAAAACTTCTTTGATTAAAGAAATGATGTTTTATAAGACATAAGGTAAAAAGTCAAATCAAAGTTTTATTTTATTTCCGATTATATTTACAAAAAATATTTGATCTCGTCTTCTCATCTTATTATTTTTTTTACTAATTTTTTTTAAGTAAAAAATTTTACTAGTCAATTATCGTAAAGTCGATATTTTCTTAACTAATTAGATTTTATTTTACATTTAAAAAAAGGTATGGGTTAAGATTGCCAACCACAATCTCTCTCTCTCTCTCTCTCATTGCCTGAGAGTCTGATTAATTTTATATCGATTTTTGATGACTCAATATTTTTCCAAGAAAGGTCAGTAATAAAGATTGAATCTAATAAAAAAAGTGCTTTCCTCACCTAGATTATTATTAATATTATTTTTAGCTGTGATATTTTAAAATGAGAGAAACCATAGAAAAAAAAGAAAGAAAAATAAGAAGAAAAAAAAAGTAAAGCACTCAAAATATTGCTTGTTGCTAATGATGATGTTTTAAATTAAAATTTTGAATTCTAATTTGAATTTTGCATATCCTTATTTCTTTGATATACTGTTATTGATGATTGAATAAATACGATGACCTAGCCAGAATATATTTATCAGGGTTAACCAGAATACATAAACTTTACAGCTCAACTTTACCATGGTACTTAACCATTGAAATGATATTAGAAGTCTTACCTGATACCTTAACTGATAACCCATTGATTTAAATGAGATAGACAATAAGATAGTATAAGTACATGAACCAAACACTCAATGTCAATCATAGTTCACGCTGTTATTTATTTTTATGTCAACATAATTTTATGTCATTGCACTTACATACTCATGCTTACTTGAAACTTAATGCTTATACGGAGTGCGATTTATCAACACACACTTAGGTCACTTTCAGGACTTATAGGAGCTTAGGATTCCCTGGCATAGTTAGGAATCCTAAACTTAGGATTTCTAAGTATAGTTGAGAATTCTGAAGACTTTAGGTGGATTAAAGCCATAGACCACATAAAACAACACGTGCTTTTTAATGAATAAACACGAAATGGGATCTTCAAAACTGATGATGATTTTTACCAGAATGTTTTTTGTAACCCCGCGTGAGAGCATGAAAAAACTGTAAAGTATGCAATTTGCGTGAAAATTTATGTTTATGACGTCAGAAACATACAAAAATTAGTATGAAAATGTTGTGCGGGTTGCATAAATCGAATTTTCTGATCAATGCTACGGGGCTACTATTGGGTTTTGAAACTAACTAAAGTTATTTATGTAAATCCCATCAAGTGTTTTGTGATATAAATGCTTATGTTTTTCTATGGTCTATTCCTTTAAGTGTTTTGAAAAATCGCACTTCATAAAATTATGATGCCATGAACATTGTATGAAGCAGCCATTAATTAAACTAGCTCACACAATGATATATAATCATTTCAACATAAATTTCTGAATTGGAAAATGTTTTAAGAAATGTTTTGTTATGATAAATTATTATCTCAACATAGATTCATTTTATGAAACATATTTCATTGGGGAAAAAATAGCATCGACGTAGTTTTATTTCGTAGAGTAAAATATCCCTTTATTATGGTAACATCCACGAGCACCAAAGTTTTGTCATAACAAAAAAGTAAAAAAAAAGTAAAAAAATAAAAAAAAAAACAAAAAAAAAAAAACAAAAAAGTTTATTTTAATATCACTTTAAAAATATTTGCATTATACTGAAGGCAGATTATATTAATAATAATTTAAAATGAAGAGTAAATACATGATTGAGTGTTTGAAATCCTCGTTTTATGTTTATTCAATCTTGATGTTAGTTTACTGCGGTGCGGTATGATCCGAGACCTGAGGTAAACTATACTCAATCGACGTTGAGGCAAAAGCTAAAACCATAGATCTGGAATTTAGTCTCAAGTGGATTTATTATACATTTACCAAATTGAACTCGCTAACTAAAATGTTTGCTTAATTCTTAATCTATATAATGGAATCTTGCTATTCAAAAGCTTTATTTTAAATCACTTAATAAGTAAAACGGATTATTAGAAGTCACTTCACTTTTTTTTTCCTTTATATTTTAAGTTAAAAAAACAACTTTAATTTAGTAATATTTATTTATTCACTCATTCATTTATTTGTTTATTTAGTTATTCAATGAAAAAATAAATTACATAATGTATGCATATTTATGTCTTACAACATAGTTATTGCTATTTTAAAACAGAATATCAAAAGTACAAAATAAATTTGACTAATAACAAAAAATTAAATAAAGAATAAATTATGTTATGAAAAGAGTTGTAGAAATAAAGCAAGCGTAATCATTAAGTTTTTTTATTTAGTCTGTGTGGATTTATTTATTTATAACAAGATATGAATTATTATTATTACTCACAGAGTAATCTTGTAAGATGTGTATAATAATAAAAAATTCAGTGCTGAGTAACATAAAAATAGAGTAGAGTTAGGGATGTTTTTTTTATTGAGGTTCCAAATGACGCAAAACATGACGACTTTTTTGTGTCATCCGTTAAAGAACCTCTCCCAATACACTATATACTCACTGAACTATATATATATATATCCTTTGCGCACGATGTTAGCTTTGCCAAGAACTGCAGCTTTCTGCATGACACGTAATTATTATTAAGTTTTTTTTTGGGGGGAATATATAATATCAAACCCCCGAAATATTAAAAATCGCTAAAAGTTTTATAAGAAGCAAAGCAGTGCACAAAATATCAGGTTCGGGTAACGATTAATTTTTGATCAGCTGATTGCCGTTACTGACATCTCTCCCTAAAATTTAAGAAAATATTTGAAATAAAATGAAATGCAAATTTTCTTTAAGCTTTTAGATGGATTATCCTTGAGTTTTAATAGTGATAAGAATAATTTTTAAAAAAATGTACAATTTTTTCTAACCATAAATTATGAAGCCTATGGTTTATAAAGAACATTAATAATAACAATAACTTTAGCATTTCAATTATGACTGAAGTAAAGAGATATAAATAAACAATAAATAACTATTATCGATTTGTAATTTCCTTTCACTGATTAATTAATGAAAATACATATTTGGCTAATAAGCCAACGTGTATTTTGTTTAAAACATGAAAATGAAGCAACATTAATTACATGTGATAGCTAGAGCTAAAATAAACAATGTTTCGCCTCAGCGTGTTTTAGAAAATTATGTTAAATATAGTTCACCGATTACATGCTTTTTAGTTGCCAAATATGGCACCCATGAGCGTTTCAATTAATTTACATTAATTCATTTTTATTATAAAATGCTTACGTCAGTATAAACTAATTATTGTTCAAAAATCGATAACAAAAAATTTATTAATTATATTTTCAAAAACAAATTTCATTTTACATAACATTTCATTATTTTATCTTTCATTTTCATTTCTAATTTTCATTTAATATTTTTTAAAATGATTAAGTATTTCAAAATATATCTCAAAACTTATTTAATTAAGTATTAATTATGTTGTCAGTTTTATATGGAAAGGTGGAGAAGGGGAAAAAAACAAACAAAAGTTACATTATTTTTGAAATTTTCTTTACTTTATTTACTATAAAATAGAAGATGGATTGAATCTTCAAAAACTTTCGTTAGGATATTTATTCTTTTTGTATTGAAGTTTGTTGAGGAAGAGAGAGAGAGAGAGAGAGAGAGAGAGAGAGAAGAATTGAGTTAGGAATGAATTGACTTCCGAAAAACGTCAAAACATACACACAAACAGTGAATGTCTCAGAGCTATAAAGAAAACAAATAACACGCTCCACGTATTGTTAGCAAATTCAGCAAAAGTATTACAAAAGACAAAAAGACACAGCAGCAGCAGCAGGAGCAACAGCAGCAATAGTTCAACTTATAAAATAAAGATTTGTATTATCTTAGTGTGTTTCAAAACTTTAAACTTATAAAATAAACTTTGAGAAAATTGTCTCCTTTTTTTTTCTTTTTTTAAATTAAATTATTTATTAACATAAAACAAACTTATAATTCTATTTTACTTGGTTGTAATTTATACAAAAATTATATTTATTTAAAGTTACGTATAATAAAACTAAAATACATGCGTGATTTTATAGCAATAATCAACAGTTTTTAATCTTCAATAAAAAAAAAATGAAAAATTTAGGAGTTTTTTTTATAACGAGTAAAAAATAACGCTCAGCAAAGGTTGATGATAAAATTTTCTAGCACAGCTTCATTTTTTAATATATTTCTCTAAATTTATTCATCTTATTTTTTTTATGCAATGAATCATATTTTACATCAAATCCCTCACAGACAAAAATTAATAAAGAAAAAAAAAGTTGAAATGTTCTTCCAAGTGGAATTAATGTAAAAATATTGTTCTAACTCTTTGGCTCTTATTATATAAAATAATAATAATAATAAATATAGTCTTTGTGCCTTGAAAATTGTATAAATTACTTTGGTTCCTCGAAACCAAAATGTACTGCGTAGCATATAGTTCAATAAAAATGTAATGTGATTTTTAATTTACATAACGTTACTCATGGAATGGTTTCTTTTTATTATTTCCTGGAACCAACCTGACTTTCAAATGTTGCTTTCTCGGAACTATTATAACTTGACCAATTTTTAAGTCATAACAACGATAATTTGAATCTCATCAGGATAGACAATCATTTGAAATAGAAAAATAATTCAAGCTATTCTTTTTCCTCAGTTATTTAAAAAAAAAATTACAAAAATATAAATCAAAAACTATTTTAAATAATTTTTATTCTTACAAGAGATTTTACTATGTTTGGTATCTTTCAGTGTGATTTATTTCAACTTTCTTTCAGATAAAAGGAGAAAAAAATATCAAAGATTTTTTGTTCAAAGAAGAAAAAAAGTCAAATATAAAGAATGCTTTTCTGTAGAAAAAAAAGGAAGAGAGAGAGAGAGAGAGAGAGAGATGACAAAAGTTTACGTGCAATAAGGAAGGAAGATAGGCAAAGTTTGTCGCAGAAAACTTCACTTAGAAATTGCTTTTGTATGGTAGCCACCTTTGCCATGCAAAACCTTTTCTCTTGAGTATGCATATCAGTAGCCATCAATCATACAACATCAGGCTGTCACAATATAAGGCTCGCTGCCTAATCCAAGACCCTTCTGCTTAAACTACACTTTGAGTCAAAAGTTGCATGAATGTGATCACTGTTTCTAAAGAATTTGGGATTTAGGCAAACCCGTGTACTGGATATAAATGAACGAACGAACGAACGAACGAACGAACGAACGAACGAACGAACGAACGAACGAACGAACGAACGAACGAACGAACGAACGAACGAACGAACGAACGAACGAACGAACGAACGAACGAACGAACGAACGAACGAACGAACGAACGAACGAACGAACGAACGAACGAACGAACGAACGAACGAACGAACGAACGAACGAACGAACGAACGAACGAACGAACGAACGAACGAACGAACGAACGAACGAACGAACGAACGAACGAACGAACGAACGAACGAACGAACGAACGAACGAACGAACGAACGAACGAACGAACGAACGAACGAACGAACGAACGAACGAACGAACGAACGAACGAACGAACGAACGAACGAACGAACGAACGAACGAACGAACGAACGAACGAACGAACGAACGAACGAACGAACGAACGAACGAACGAACGAACGAACGAACGAACGAACGAACGAACGAACGAACGAACGAACGAACGAACGAACGAACGAACGAACGAACGAACGAACGAACGAACGAACGAACGAACGAACGAACGAACGAACGAACGAACGAACGAACGAACGAACGAACGAACGAACGAACGAACGAACGAACGAACGAACGAACGAACGAACGAACGAACGAACGAACGAACGAACGAACGAACGAACGAACGAACGAACGAACGAACGAACGAACGAACGAACGAACGAACGAACGAACGAACGAACGAACGAACGAACGAACGAACGAACGAACGAACGAACGAACGAACGAACGAACGAACGAACGAACGAACGAACGAACGAACGAACGAACGAACGAACGAACGAACGAACGAACGAACGAACGAACGAACGAACGAACGAACGAACGAACGAACGAACGAACGAACGAACGAACGAACGAACGAACGAACGAACGAACGAACGAACGAACGAACGAACGAACGAACGAACGAACGAACGAACGAACGAACGAACGAACGAACGAACGAACGAACGAACGAACGAACGAACGAACGAACGAACGAACGAACGAACGAACGAACGAACGAACGAACGAACAACCGTTATTTGCAAAGTGCAGAATATTATTTTCAGTAGAGTTAGTAACGTTTTGATGGAACTTTCAGCTCACTGACATTTACTGGGTGTATTCTCGTGGCAGAGAGATTAAAATTGTATAAATCGCATTTCTATTGAGATGAATAATATAATAATACCTCATTGCTTTTTTTCAATATAAATATTATTTAAAAGCTAGTTCTTTGTATTCAGATAACATTGCTACAAAACAATAGACGTATACAGAATGAGCATCAATACGTTTGCATTGTTGTCATGTGCTTTCTATATCATATCTGGGAAATCATTATAATTATTGTGTCAATATGATACAGTATTTTTTATGAGTGACTATTATTATAATATTGTAATGATTTTTAGCAGGTAAAATAGTAATAATGATTTGTATTGAATTTAAATAGTAATTTACATTGTATCACAGTTTTGTGTTTTGTATATTTTTTACACTTTTAGCATGTTCAAATATGCTTGTTGTTTAAAAAATATAATGTATAATAATGTTTCGATCTGTTAATATTTATATACGGTTTTATGACTCTCTGAGTAACTTTTTTTAACATTACACCTAATAAATTTTACTAAAAACAAAAAAAGTTTGCGTTAAAATGAAAATAGGATGGCACGTTTGTTTGAAAGTATTTATTTTCATAATATAAAGTACCATGAGAAAATAAAACATTCAATGCAATGATATATAAAAATACTTTTAAAAAGTTATTCGTTTAAAAGTGAATTAAGTTTTATTCTTAATATTGATTTGGTCATTAGTGTAGAGTCGAGTGATCCCACACGTGTGATTATGTGTATGACGTAGAGAAAATATTAAAATGGCTAGATTATGTAGAGTATGTGAGAGTGTATATGTGTGTGTGTGTGTGTGAGAGAGAGAGAGAGAGAGAGAGAGAGGCGAGAGAGAAAATAAGTGAGGTGTGGAAAAGAGGATAAAAGGGTCTTTCTCACTCACTCTCTCTCTCTCTCTCTCTCTCTTGCTGGTTTTTAGATCATGTTTGAAGAAAAAGGCTATGAAGGGGTTAAGGGAGTTGATGAGGATCAACGACTCGTATGACCAGTGGGAGAAAAATGATGGAAAAAAGCGATCGAACGCACACCTCAAATCTTGCTTACTTGACACGTATAGCTTCCTCTCTCTCTCTCTCTCTCTCTCTCTCTCTCTCTCTCTCTCTCTCTCTCTCTCTCTCTCTCCATCAATTTTCTCTTTTATAAATCAATCTAACCAAGAACTGTGTCTTACAGTAAAAATGATAAAGTTATAAGTATCGATTCTATTATATAACACTGTATATAAAATGCTAACATCTATTTCTACTAAATTAGATTTCAATTTCGATAGACCACATCAGAAAATTAAAATTAAAACATTTTAATAAAAATTTTATGAGGGAGCTAATTATTTTTTACTTGAAAGTTAGTGGGAAAAAAAATATTTTAATTTTTTTCCCCTGTAAAATATGTATATTTCTTTTAAAATAAAATTTTATATGCCAGCACTTATCTAGAATAAGACTAAATAAATAAAATAAACTAGTGCAGAAGACACTTCATGCATTAAAATTAGCATGTAAAATGTTCTGTTTGCTCTGTTTGAAGAAAGTACTGTATGTAAGTAAGTATATAAATATGTATGTACTTCATGATTTTGTAACAAAAAATATGAAATAGTAATAAAGTAAATTTACATTTAAGTTTATTTACATTACGTTATTTCCCCATGGAAAAAGAAAAAATTACCTTTTCATGTTCCTCATATTTTTAAATTATTAAAATTTTAAATTCTTTAGAATTTTATTAAAACTATAATTAACATTTTTGTTTTATCTTTACGTAATAAGCTTTCTTTTTGTCTCTATGTCTTCTTTAAAATTGTCAACAATTTTTCTTTAATGAGAATAATATTGAACTCGAGGTTATTTTTCCATTTGATAGCCATAATTCTTTTAATGTTATTTATTTTAAGCTGTGAGAAACGAATAAAAAAAATGCTATGTTAAAAATTTCAGGTGAAAATTAGCAGATATTTTGAAAAATACCATAATATATTAGTAAGATATTGAGGTTGTCTTTATTTGATTTTTTATACCTACGCAAAAAAAAAAAAAAAAAAAAAAAAATCATAAATCTGATATAAAATGAAATATTTGTTAAAAAAAAAAAAAAAAATGATACGTTCGATGATAAATTTTATACCCTTAAATTATTATCCGGATCATAAAGTCAAAATCATCATGTTTAATGTTGTATGAATATTCTTTCAAATCTCCAACTTCAATCTTGTTTTATGATTACCTAATTTATTAAATGACAAAAAAGAAACAATATAATTTAAATTTTTTCTATCTTTATTATTATACAACAGCACAATGAAACAAATTAGGAAATAAAATAAAAAGTTTTATATAAAAAGAGAACAATACGGGGAAAAAAATACATAACGCAACTTTTTCGATGAACAAAAAAGTTTGTCTCAAAACATTTTTTTATATCAAACGATTTTTTTTTTTTTTTTTTTTTGCTAAGAGAGGAAAAAAAACTTGTAACAGAAGCCGCCTGCAGGTGGTGATGAAAATCTAGTTGTTGTAGAGAGAGAGAGAGAGAGAGAGAGAGAGAGAGAGAGAGAGAGAGAGAGAGAGAGAGAGAGAGAGAGAGAGAAGCATATTACGTGAATATTTTCAACAAAAAACATACGTTGTAAATTTTTGCAACGATACGACTTTTCCAACGATTATTTATCTACCAAAGTTTACTTTCTTTCTCTCATTGCTTTCATTTGGTTGTTTTGTAAGCCCATGCTCATATATACAAAACAAATTTACACATGGGCTTATGTAATAAAATAAAAGAATATTTTCTGTATTATAATATTCTACTCAAAGAATGTAATTTTGAAGATATATAACTTTTAATATTAATATCAGTATATATATATATAGATATTTTTTTTCATAAAGAGAGAAACATTTAATATTAAAAATATTATTTGCTCCTTTTTTTTATTTTTAATACTCTTTGACATTCAGTCTTCACAAAAAAAGACGATTCTTTATTAAAATTAAAATTCTTAGAAAATTGCACAAGAAAACTTATCAAGGTAGAATTATGAACCAAGGACGTAATGATTTGATAGTTCCAGACTTAAGTTAAAGGTATCTGTAAGGAGGGCTAGGAATAAGTCCTGGAATGTACTGTATACCAAATATTTCTCCCACTAGTCGACAGAAGAAGTCAATTATGCATGTAGTCAAAACTAAATAAAACTTTCATAGTTGTACTCAAAGTATACTTTAGCCTTTCTTAGTATCTATCATAAGAAAGCATTTTATTTATAAATTGATATTTTCTTTAGATTTGTAGGGATTGCTCATTTTTAGTAACGGTAGAGCATATTTTACTGCATAGAAACTAGTAAAAAATATGGTTTCAATCAGGTATTTGCTTTGTTTCAACTTGTAATGTAATGAGGATTTAATTTTATAAAAATTATATAAATTTAATATTATACTGATATCATATGCCAAAATTTTGTATTAATCCGTCATCTAGAATCTGAGAAAAAGGGGTTACATCCGTTAAACCATCCTCTTTCTAGTTTTGGGCGGACTATAATATATTTTATCTTCATATCACTTAATTAATTACGGGGGGAGAAATTTAGTTATATGCAAAACACATGCAAACACGAGCAAATGTTTAAGGATAAAATAGGTAAAGGTAGGACTTTGAATTTAGCCCTATCTTTGGAATATTTTTTTCTTTAAGAATGGATCCTGCACATTATTTTTTCCTAATAAAAGAATGAATAGAAATTAATGAAATTACTTGTATGCTCTAGCGACACTAAATTTAAACAATGGTTGTTACTGGTAATTCAAAATTCTTAAAATTGTATAGCTTAAAATTCGTGAAAGTGTGCTTAATTGTAATATCCTTTGCATACATATCTTTCGCGGTGAAAAAAGTAAGAAAAAAAATGGTACCGTTATGTAAAATAATAAAAAATTAGAACCCTTTTTTTTCACATTGTAATTGGATACCGCACCCAATTCTGAAACATAAAAGAAAAAAAAATCTTTTAAACCGGCAGTTTATGCTTTAAATGCAATCTCAGTAACTTTTAGAAAATATATTGTATTATTTTGTAAGTTAGAGTTGAAAGTTGAGGTGTTTATTTTTTGAGACTACATTGTGTCAGTTTGGAAGAGCAGTATTATGAAACATTCACACTTCTACTCTGACAGCGGGAGCGTGTAGGGGGGAGGGAGGAGGTAGCGCTTGACATTAACATCTCTACTCTTCCTGCCAAAACCAGACGTCAAATAATAAAAAATATAACTCCCAAAAAATACAATATTAAAAACTGTTCCATTAAAAAAAAAACTTTTCAAATGTCATTTTCGTATTTAATATATAAATATATTTTTTAGTTTATTCATAATTAAACATCTAAAATTGCTTTTGTGTTAAAATTTTTGTCACACTGACATAAATGTTCAAAACAAATTTACAATTTAAAAATAAAAAAATGTGAAGCGAAATCAATTTATTTTTATTTCATGACCTTTCATCTTTCATATTAACAAAATGCTAGAAATCATTTAAATAAAAAAAATGTCTTTTGAACAACTGTATAATTAGTATTAAATATCATAGGTCGTGAACTTTTACATTCAAATCAAGTAAAATAACAAATGAATATTTTAAAATTCATTTCAGTGTTATAAAAATAGTTACGTTGGATGCGACAATGTCTAAATCCTCGTTGTATTCAAAATGTCGTGGAAATTTAATGTTACAATTAAATTTATTCAATAATTTTTGTAATGATTTAACTTTTTTGTAATTGACATTTTTGCACACCAAAGTGCTAATTTACTTTTCAAGCGTGAATGCCACTTGACTGTATTTTTTTTTTTATATATATTTTTTTTAATTATTGTAACGATTAAGGTAATTTATAAAATAAGACTTGCAAAAGGGGGTATAGTGAGAAAATTAACAAACTCAGAAGGCCAACAATACTAACAAAGTGCTAGCAGACAGATTTTTGTATATACTTTACGATGCATTCTGTGGAAATAAACTTAGAAATATTTCTAAACTCTGACATTTTTACTGTGTACAGTAGATTATAGAAGCTTAAAACTAATTACTTTCCTGAATTTGAAGTCAATTGGATATTTATTCAAGTAAACAATATCTTTAAGTCTTAGTAAACTACAGTAAAATTTTTAGAATCTAGAAAAACTTAGAGCTCGTTCTTCAATCTGTCATAACGTTAAATTGACACAGAAATAGTCGTCTGATAACATTTTGTTCGCCTCTCAGTTTGTTAATTTTCTCACTAAATCCCCTTTTTTTTGTGCAAATCTTCACATTTTATCAAAATTTTGTCAATGATTTTACTTTAAACAAAATGATATTTTTCAAATGTTAAAAAATTTGGGGTATCACTCAGCTTAAAAATGGATTGATGCTGTTTAAAAAGCTTGATACTAGCAGGCTGAATAGAAATTTTAATATTTGCTCTCCCTTATAACTTATGAACACATAATTTGAAACTTTATCAAAGAATAACTTATACAGTGAGCTCTAAGATGCACTAAAATGAAGGGTAAATTCTAAAGATAGAGATCTATTATAATCTTAACCGTTAAAGTTCTCAATCTTAAAAACACGTTTCATATTTTTAAAATCAAAAATTTTCAAAAGAAATCTTATATCAAGTATATACAAAAATAATGAAATTATATTCTGAATTTTATCCTCACCTTCATTTTTAATAAAATCAATAAGTTATTAAAATTGTAAAAGGTATGGAATCATGCGAGCGGGATGGAGATGTTTATCTCGATATTTTAGAGAGTTTGATGAATGAGGGAAAGTTTAAAAACTGAGGGGAGAATCTGTGATAGAAATATGGCTTGTGAATAAAGAGATAGATTAATTAAAATATACTTTCAATTTAAATCTTTTGACATAAATATTATATTGATATTCATTAAATAGGTAACGTAACGTAAATAAATAAGCGTCTTTATTCAAGAATATTAAAAAATAATAATAATAAACGAGCGAGATTTGGGCCTAACAAATATCTGACCAACTCTTACATCTAAATCATTGTCATTGCAAAATCATTTGTTTGAAACACAAGCTAGAAAAACAAAATTTCTACATATTATTTAAATAATATTTATTGTCATATACCAATGTATGAGTATATATTTATAAAAATAAATAAATAAATATAATATATATATAAATATTCGCTTAAAGCTATAAAAGAGTTTTATAAACTGTAAAAAAATATAACAAATCTTTATATTTTTGTGTTAGTGGAATATATGAATTTCAATTCAGGAAATCAACATAGCGCAATAAAATAGATCTATAAAACTTTTTTGTGTCTATTAACGTCACCAGTATTTGAGAAAGTTTCAATATATACACTACACAGTTAAAAAATTGTATGTTGTAAAATACTTAAATATAGAAAATTGAATTTATCTAGAGATTGCAGATATTTCTAATGGTGTGTACAGTACATGGAAATAGTTTACTCATACATTTTTATTTTTTACTCTATTAATTGTCGTATAATAATACCATGGTTTAAATAGAGTAATACATCAATTTAATTGATTGTGTTTCTATATAAAGAAATGAAGTAAAATTTTTATATCACAGTGTCTTTAGCATTAGATATTTTAAATTTATTTTGGTAGATAAAATAATGTATAATTTTTTTATTTTGAGTGATAATATTAAAACAATATTGAAAAAGGGGCAATAAAATTTACTATGAACAGTAAAAAAAAAAAAAAAAAATAAAAAAAAAAAAAGAATATAAATTGTAGATATAAAAATACTCTATAAAATTCTCTACAGTTAAATTCAGTTTTTGAGTTACATACATTAAAATTATTAAAAGTGTTAATCGCACTAAAAAAAAAAAAAAAAAAAAAAAAAACTATTTATTGTACGTAACATGTAACAGTACGTACATGTTAGACCTCATATACAGTACGTAGCCCGTTTGTCCGCTTTTAATTAAAAAAAAAAATAAATAAATAAAACATAAATGTTAATAATGAAAACTATGATTATATTTTTTAAGTTACATCAATTTTTTATATATGGTTTTTCTCTACTTGAATATGACCAAAATACCCAAACATATGAGTCATTAAAACTCAAGTAATATATATATGTGTATAATTAAATTTAGAAACATTTACGTGCATTAATAATACATGGAGAAATATTCAAAATTTGGGGGTACAGTTTTTGAATTTTAATCTAGCCTTTTTCACCATAGAAATTTATTTTATTTAATTAAAATGACAGTTTAATATGTAACAATTTTCTGTCGAGGTAAAGTAGCAGACTGAAGCTTAATTTTAGCTAGCCATATATTTGCATTTACGACTAACAATTAGTGATCTCTCTCTCTCTCTCTCTCTCTCTCTCTCTCTCTCTCTCTCTCTCTCTCTCTCTCTCTCTCTCTCTCTCTCTCTCTGTTTTTTGTCCTTTTAAACTTTCATCAGCTTATTTTGTAAAAAAAAAAAGTAAAAGTAAAAAGTTAAAAAAAAAAATGCTGAGAATATAATGTCGAGTTGTTTTATCCAATTACGCCCTATCGCCATGTTTTAGTAAATGAATGCATTACTATGCATAGAAAAAAAAAACACGTAATTTTCTCTAGTTTTACATTTTTGTCTCGAGTCTTAAAGTGCTGTGCATATGGAACAAACAATATTTTTAATAAGAATAATAAGTAATAAATTTACATATTTGCATACAATCTTCATTTAAAACCTTGAAATTTTCATGTATTTTTAATATTTAGTATACAGTTTAAATGTTCAAATATTGCTCCGTTGGAAAAGGTCATTACTCATTATTAGAGTGTATAAAAAATAAGACAGGAAATTGAAAGAAAGAAAAAAAAAAAAAAAACTAAAAAGTGGCACCTGTATTTGCATTGGTACAAAGCGCAATCTCTAAGTAATGAAACTAATGAATAAAACAGGCTAAAGGATAGAAATTTTAGATTGAAACACTGATTATAAATAATTATAATAATTCACCACTGTGTAACAAACACAAATCAATGTATTTCTCCATGAGATAACAACATAATTATATAACACGTCACATAAATTGTAGTTATAATTATATTAAATTTAATTACAATCAAGCTATATAATTAATATATAATAATGATATTGCATTGCTTTAGTAATTATGCTAATAGCGAGCGAGAGAATGGAGAATGCAATTGTGGTTTTTGTTTAAATAAAATATGAATGTAGAGTTATAGCCAGTGACATCTGTATGGTTACAATGGTAAACATATAACTGTCAAGATTGCAGGTTATGTCACATACATTATTAGTATGCACAAGCAAAACATATTCAAACATGTATAACATATAAATTGCATTAAAGAAAAAAGAAAAAAAAGGGGGGGGGGGGGCTTTCCGTTAATTATTTTCTGTATACACATTCAAGTGGTTAGAATTTGATACTATAACTTGATGAAATAACTTCTCGGTACAAATTTATTTATACTGTTCTATAAATAAATTGGTTCTGTGTATAGATAATGGAGTAACACTATCCCTTAATGTTAATTATATGATAAAATTGTTACCCAGGGTTTCGTTTTCTCACAACTATTTCAAAAGTAACATTATACACATTATAATAACAACGCCAATAGATGGTTACATGGTGCGCTTTTTTTTTACAAACAAAAGTATATTAAATCAACCTAACTTTTTTTTTCCAGTTTAAAACAAGTTACATCAAAGTTAACGTGTATTATTATTATTTTCTTGATTGTTTATTTTCTTTACATATATACATATTTTGATTGTTGCAACTAAACTACTGAATGCCATAAGTTAAAACTATTAGTTACCTTTATGGTGCATACATTTATTTTATTATTATTTCTTTGAAATAGCATTGCTTAAAATGTGCATACTTACTTTGATACGCAAAGTTATAACAAATAAATGAATACATGAATGCACCTTTACAATGCTGCTAACTTTTATACATTTTTGTGAAAATCAAAATAACAACTGAACTACGTTTTAACTAGGAGTTCGGTATTGCAAGTTATGGGGTTGAATGACTTTTGTTTTTATTGAAACAAAAAATTGTTTACAATTTTACAAGCCAATATATTTTACCTTATATATTTGTTCAACTTATGATAACAAAACAGGATTATTGAACTTTTTTTTGTTTAAACAAATATTTATACAAGTATTTTATACAAATATTTAATGAAAAAAATGTCAGTTTCAGGCCCTATTTGTATGCAGTTAACAACTTTCATTGTTTTCCTATATTAATGTAAACAAAGATCCCCCAAACTTATCCCGGGGACTAATATTAATTTTTATATAAAGTAAACCGTGTTTCGTGATGTTTATGTCTAATAATGATAGCCTCTAAATATAAACTATTGCTTATAATTATACAAGTAAATATTTTATATCTATATTAATAATTCACTATGAAAGTATACACAAGATTATTTACACAATTTTTTAATTACATCGACTTTAATTAAGAAATACAGAATATATTTTTGCATTATTATTATTTTATTTTTTAATTTAAAGCAGCAAAAGTAAGTATTCATTACATCATGCAATTTTAATGAAATTTTAATATATAATGCTGTGAATGTACTATGCATTAAAATTTTTCTTTCTACATTTTATTTTTCTACGTAAAATTATAAAGTATTTAACATCAAGAGAAACTTTACTAGTAGAAGTTCTAACGAGTATAGTTTTCAATTAAATATTGTAACATATTGTACATTAAAACTATATTTCATTACATCATTTGCATTATAATTATACATTGCAATATAAATTTTTATTTTCTTCTTGATTTTTTTTTATTACAGATATGTATATAGAGCAACAATTGAAAAATATGTTGAAATTACTGACAGTGTATGAAAACAGTTTCATTCTTACAAAATATAGTAACTGTATTCATTATTACGTAAGAAATACGTATGAGTTAATAACTTTGATTGCTTAAAGCCATAGACCACATAAAACAACATGTCCTTTTTAAAGAATAAACACAAAATGGGATCTTCAAAACTGATGACAATTTCAATTTAATTTTTACCAGAATGTTAATGTAGCCCCATGAGAGAGCGTGAACATACTGTAAAGTATGCAATTTGCGTGAAAATTCATGATTATGACGTCAGAAACATGCAAAAATTAGTATGAAAATGTTGTGCGTGTTGCTTAAATTGAATTTTCTGATCACTGCTACGGGGCTACTGTTGGGTTTTGAGACAAACTAATGTTATTTATGTAAGTCCCATCAAGTGTTTTGTGATATAAATACTTATGTTTTTATCTGGTCTATTCTTTTAGCAACTTTGAAAATTTTATAACATCATCATTAATAAAGCATTTCACCAATTCTCTCTCTCTCTCTCTCTCTCTCTCTCTCGTTAAGTCACGTCTGGTCACGTCACAGGGTATATTTGATTATTTTTTTCTCGCCTGTGCTAATATGTATTCCTCTGATCTACCCAATAAACATCAAGTATAAAATACAAGTTTACTCGTCATATGAACGCTCCAAACATTTTCTCAATTTTGCGAGTGCATGGTCCCATGTTGTTCTTGTCACGTACAATTTTAACTTTGTAAGAGTTGTGTTTCATGGGGAATTATAATTGTTAATAATGGTATTTTATATGTAATATATTATACTATATATCAAGTACAACCCAATTTAAATGCTTTGTCAACGTAAAATATACCGACCATATTTTGTGGTGAGATATAATATGTGATATTATTTTATGCCTGTTCTATACGTTCTATATCTCTTTTCACGTTTATATAGAACGAACAAGGAGTAGAGAGAGGATACATTGAAAATTGTCGAGTGCTTAATTGTGTGAGCCTGTAGCTTGAAACACGTTTCTATTTAACACCTGCCAATTAGAGAGAGAGAGAGAGAGAGAGAGAGCACAAAACTGAAATTACAGAAAGTCAAATTAGATTGTATAATTATGTATTCACTAAGCAAACATTTAACTTTTTTTTTTTTTTTTTTTTGTAATTACAGACGAAAAAAAAATTAATCATCCTTTCCCCCTGTTTTGTTACAGACGCTAGCAGTGTCACAGCTGAAATTTTATATGTGGTAAGTTTATTATTATTTTTTTAGCGAGATAGAATACGTACCGCAACGAAATCATAAAATTTCACAACTATACACTGAAATGCATTACTAAAATTGAAAGTTATTCATTTCGTTTCGGTACCTACATTGGTCATAGCAACATGTAATTATGATTGGAACTAACTGATACACTGATTAAACGTCTAAAATGAAAAAAGCATAATAAAACTTTCTTGAAAGAGCAAGATTAATATATTACGTGTTTTATATTTAGGCAGAAATATTTGCCAAAATGTATTATAGGTCTACTTTTACTACTTTCTATATTTGTTTCAAATTATACGTATTATATTATATTTGAATTATTAATTAGTTAAAAAAAATATATATTTCATAGTTGTATGTATGTAAAATAGTATACTTTTTATTTTTATTGTTTAAATATTAAGTTACGAGTGTTGAGGCTAGTTGTAAGAGTGGACTAGACTGTTATCAAGACTAAACCTTGCTCTTTCAAAGAAAGACAAAAAAAGAAAAAAAAAAAAAAAAGCAGCAGCAGCAGCTTTGTTTGTTTGTTTGTTTGTTTTTTTTCTTTTCCAAATATAAAGTAAGTTATTTTTAGTTAACACTGTTATGCTGTTTAGCCATAGACAGACATAAATAATTGCAAATTATAATGATACTAAATTGATGTAAACAATATTTATTCATAACAACATAATTTACGCTATATTTATTAACAATTTTGCTGTACATTAAATTATTAAATTATTCGTGCTATTCTAAAATAGCTGCATTTACGCATACGCTTACGCTACGTACTTAATAATAATAACTTTATTAAGGCGTTGTGAGGTACTTACTTTAAGTAAAGAAAATATTAAGTCCGCTAAAAAATCCACCACAACAATGAGCTAGTGTGAACTATTATATATTTTTTCAGTGTAATATTGATTTTTAGATACAATACGTTCATTATGTTGCATAAAATTATTTAAAATGTCATTAATGTTAAAAAAACGAACTTGTTTTTTAAGCCAGCTGTAAAATATTTTACTGCACAAATGTGTTTTTAAAAACCAAGCAAAATAAAGAAAGGCATTCTCTAATTCCACAGTTTTAGTGTATTACCCTCTCATAATGCGATTTTAGTATTCTTCGTTGGTTCTATATAATATATATAAAGAAGGCTTGAAATTAGTTAAACAAATGTATTTTTAAAACAGAGTTTCTTTCTTTTAATTTTTTTTTTTTTTTTTTTTTTTTTTTGTAATTAAAACGGGTTCTTAAACATTTTATTAAAAAGAATTAAGACTGGATATAATATTAGTTTAAAGAAAATTTCCTTGTTCTTTTATCTTAACGTTAAGCAATGAAGTAATAGGGGTTCTAGAGATACAAAGTGTTCTCTACTTTTGTGTACTAAAGTGGATGGGTGGGTGTGCACTTTTCTTGTAATAACTTGCACACGTTACACACTCGGCCTGGATTTGGCACTAACGAACACTTATAACTTTCCCCCTTTTATGTAAACTGTAATAAAATGCAGAAAAAAAAAAGAAGTTACTATGTGTATGTATATACTACTATATATTTATATATGCATTCTTTATACGTTCATTTAAAATCTTAAGTTGCAACTTCAAAGTAATTTTTTTTTTATATTTAAATTATATGCTCAAAAAACTTAAGTCCTGATATAGATATTAAAATATTCACTAATAGGAAGAAAAAAAAATCTTTAGTAAATTTGGTAAATTTTATACCTTATTATGCACCTACACAAAACAACATTGTATTATAGCTCTAGGCTTGTTCTAATAGTAAGTGCTATCTTGTTTTTAAATTGTTTGAAAATATGGTTGTTGTTGTTGTTGTGCGGAAGTGGCATAAAGTAAACATCACCTTCAAAGTAGCAATAAAAAGTTAAAAAACTGTTGTAATTAAATGGATATTATCAGCGTAACACTCTAGCCAATTACAGGCAGTGTAGAATAAGGAACACCAACACTAGTTTTCTAGTCTTCAGCATTTCAGAACGATAATTTTACTAAGCGTTTTTAAATTTATTTTTTTCCCTTTTAATTGAAAAATTACATCACAGAGGCTCAAAATTTTTAAATTAGAGGTAATTTTTACGTGTTAGAAACCATATAAAGTTTTGACAATTTTATTTCATCAGATACATCTATTCTTAACAAATTATAAACGGATTCGTATAAGCATTATCTTCTTTTTTTAAGGTCAAATTTGTGTTTAGCAAAAATTTAACGTAATTTCTGACTAAAATAAGAGCTAAAAAACTTTTATTCTTGTAACTCTATTTATAACTTTCTAATCCTAATTTATTTTATGCTATTGAATAAAGATCATAAAAACCATTTTCTAAAATAAAATGTGAGCTTTATATTTATTATAATTAAAAACACGAATGAAAAGAGTACATACTTATGAACGCAGACTTCTGTAGTAACAAGTTTTTCATTCATATCTTTCCATTCAACAGATTAATTTACGCTCTAATGAGATTTTTATAGCTTTTGTATTCATATTTTAATTATATTTATATAAGTTAGCTTAAATTTTTATAAACTTTTAATTTGTTTTTAAGATATTATTTTCTTTTATTGTAAGTTGATATTTCTGGTTGCTTCTTTTTGCTATTCATTAATGGTATCATGTACTAAAAATATTCTTCTCTTGGTAAATCAAAGAAGGGAAACTTTAATATACAAAGTATACTCTTCACAATTAAAAGTGGAGACAACTTGTAAAGTAAGCAACCCGCTTTATAATTCCTATTTGTGGTCCTGGATGTCATGACATCATCAAATCCAAAAGTTGTCTGCTTTACAATTTTACTATCCCTAGTTTGTGAGGATGTACAGGGTCAATAATAGATGTATGATGTTCTCATCTCATTACGTGTCCCTTGTTTTGAGCAGAGGATTCTTTTAAATTCAAATTCAGTTGAGAAGAAACAAAATTCAAATTGTATTATTGTTATAAACAAAATGTTTATTTTATTAATCTTTAGTTCCTTAAATAATAATTATAGATTTAGTGAGAAAGAAACATTTTACAGACATAACAGTCAAGTCACAAACAATGAGGCAATTTCTCAAAAGGATAATTAAAAAGACAAAGTCCATCGAGTTAATTATTCATAAATTGACAAAAATAGAACAAATAAATAAACACGATTTCATGGACGCTGACATTGTTTTAAGATCACAGTCATCAAACTTTTGCAAATTATTAAATCTGGAACACTCAAATCTTTAAAACAATACCTCACTTCAGTATAAAAACAGATACGTTAACGTTGCATTTGATCATTTTCCCTTAAAGTATAGAGTTTTTACTATTAATATTAGTGAACCATACAAAAGAGGGAGTATAATTTTGAAATTTTGAGCACATAAGATTATATAATATAATTTTAATATATTATTATATCTTCTTGTTTTAATGCCAACTTGTACTTAAATTTCAAGGTAGCTCACTTATAATAAGCATTTAAAATGGCACCAAATTTATTACCATTAAACGATAAAAATATATGAGCTCTGACCTGTTTCCTTAAAATCAATAAATCAAATAAAAATGTTCGCTAAATTAGTTAACACGTTATATGAAAACGACTAATGTTCAAACGTTAATCGTATTTGACAAAGTTAACAAAGTTTTTATTTAAATTAGAAACGTTAATGTGATTTAAACGTGTACGCACGTATTTTCATTACTTTTTGCTTCAATATTTAAGTTAACTACGTGTTTCTTTATAGTATTAATCTCATGTTTTACGTGAATACTTTGTGTGTTTGAAATGAAACAGAAAGTATAAAGTATCTTATCTGTTGGACGTTCATCTTATAATACAGTATTATATATATATATATATATATATATATATATATATATATATATATATATATATATATATATATATATATATATATATTATGTATGTATGTATGTATGTGACACTTTGATGAATAGCTGAAGCAAAGCGAGTGTTACTTCAGATAAGAGATCCTAGCGAATCACAAAGAGCACAGGTAAATCACCAAGCTATATATATATATATATATATATATATATATATATATATATATATATATATATATATATATATATATATATATATATATATATATATATATATATATATATATATATATACATATATATATATATTATATAGCTGTGCTGTGCTGTGTGCTATAAAGTATAGCTATAGCCAACTTCAAACTACTTCATCAAAATTCACCTACTCAAAAAGTCACTCAAGAGCAAAAGTTTCAACTGAAAAGCTACTTCAAACTGATAAAATCTATCGTTATACACTCGTAAGGAAAGTAATAAGTCTAATTGGAAAAGTAAGAAGCAAAACTGCCCTCGAATAATATATTATATTTTTACATAACAGGAAAAAAAGTGGTTTTAAAATATATAAACTAAATTAAAGAAAAAATATTATTTATTACTCACAATATATATTTGTGGTTGAATTTTGTTTTTCTTTATAAATATATATAGGGAGAAATCAAACGTAAAAGTTGAACAAGATTATAAAAATAGTGGTCTACTTATTCTACAAGTAGATCTGGATTTAATTCTACTCTGCTACCGGGGTTTTTAACATTGGTGTGAAAGTTGTGGTGCACTTGAGAGACACTTGTATGTATGCAGTGTTGACCAAATCCACTTCTCAAGCATAAATAAAGTAAATACTGGCGGGTTAGAATCATGGTCCTATCTAACGACTGTGCGACCATTGTATAAGGAACCTGCTTAGCCTAATTAACGTGGCAATGATTGAACAAGCAAAGACAAAATATAACTCATAAAATATACTATGTTTATTTTTCGCTTATTTTTTTATTTCATTTTTTTAAACCAATAGCCTTATAAATTCATAAATAAATTCATATATAAATTCATATAATAATTATATGAATAGTCTTATTTTATATTTTTGTTAATAATTCTGGACAAAAATCATGTTACATGTGCTTCTTTCAGTGTAATGAATTCTAAGCTAAAAAAAAATGTGTTTTTTAAACATAGTGTCAAGAATTTAAACTATGGTTATTCATAATAATAATATATAAGCTGCTTAAATTGCAATTCTTAATAATGCACAGGCTTTTAAAAACAAAGTTGTTAAGTGAACTTTTATAATCTCTGGAGAGAGAGAGAGAGAGAGAGAGAGAGAGAGAGAGAGAGAGAGAGAGAGAGAGAGAAGTTGTCAACAACAAAATACTGTTACATTAAAAGCAAAGTTCGCACGTTGAGTTTGAGTTTTCCTTATAACTACTGAAAAACTCTAATACATTAATTTTATTTATAAAAAGAAATAAACAGTAAATAATAATAATAATTTACTCTACAATTGCACATAAATGAGATAAAAGTAAGTAGATATGCTGGTTATAAACTGGTTTCTATCACAAATGAAAAACATAAGAAATAGATTATCTTCTGAAAGTAGTTGTAATATTATTAAGAATAGAAATAAAGACGACGAAGAAAAGTAATGACAAAGCTTTAAAAGAAAATCAGGTCACATTTAGTATTTCTTAACTGAGTTTCAATGTTATACTTGAGTGGTTTATAAAGAAATATAAAATAAACTTATAATTTATCAATAAATCAAATAAATTTTAAGAACTGCACTTTTTTATTATTAATTTCTTTATTTTTTATAAAGTGACTCTTTACATCTTTAAAAAAAAACTTGACTGATATGATTATTTTCCCATAAAATACAGTATGCATTTTTATCTAATAAATTAAGGTTTATGCATAAACATTGCAAATAAACTATTTTTTGTTTTCTATGGCAAAATGTTATTATTACAATAGAGAGAGAGAGAGAGAGAGAGAGAGAGAGAGAGAGAGAGAGAGAGAGAGAGAGAGAGAGTATAGAACACTTCAAGAAAGTTTCAAATAAAATAACAATTACTTAATTATTTTATTTATTTCTGATCATTTATTTTAGTATTTTATGTCATGTTGTGATAGATAAATAAGTATTCAATTCATAATGACGAAAAATTATCTTTTTAGAAGGATTTTTTTTTTCTAACAAAATTTTCAAAGAAAAATGTGTACTTTATGTTGATATAAAAGCTAGATAAAAGCTTTGGAAAAACCCTTGCTGTTTTTTTTGGTTCAATAAATACGCCCAGTTTGTGAGCCAATAATCACCTCCTTGTCTTGATGGTCGGTCCAACAGACTTTAATCCCTCAATAACGAAGTTAATGCCACAAATTCATTCATATAAGAGAGATAGATTTTAAGTTCTCTGTAAGTTCGATATTCTCTTAACATTTCAAATTAACACTCTCTAACTTACTTTAAACTTGAAAATGAATTTAGCGATTTAAACTTGTATAATTTTGTCTAAGTATTTTAGTAACTTACACAGTCTAATCTAAAACTCTTAATTATTTAATGATAGAGGTCTTAATTAAAGTAACGTAAATGTTATTTAATCACTGATTACAGAAATAATTAAAAATAGTTCTGTTACTATCATTGTAAGTGATAAGAAATTATATCTCTCTTAAATATTCGTGATTTGAGAATGAAAGTGTAAACACAGCTTCTATGTCTTTTTTTAACCCCTGTTATGTAAATTTTATTACTAAATTATTTAGACAAAAATACTGCAGTATTTGTAACCTTCAGTAAGTATTTCCTCTCTCTCTTATTTTTGCTCTGACATCAGCATAATTTTGTATGTTGGTTTGTTTGTGTATGTTTGTGAGTTGCCCCTCGTTTGAAGTTTTGCTTTCTGCTATCATACCACATACTGGACTGCAATTAGTTCGTTAAATAGTGTATAACGAGAAATGAGAAGTCCATAGAAAACAAGCGAAAGAGAGAGAGAGAGAGAGAGAGAGAGAGAGAGAGATTCTCCTTTAATGTTAAATGTGTTTCATCTCCCGCACTGCAGGGAAAAAAACTCAAAGCTTTATATTACAAATAAAAAAGAAAAAAAATACAAATTACAAAACCATTTTATTTTTTTCATACATTGAGACGAAGGATATGAGATATGGTCAACACTATATGTACAAACTTTAATTTCAAAAAGCGCTTAACACTCCAAAAAATTTCATAATTAAGAACTTTTGTGTATTCAATTTTTTTTACAAACATACATATGAATATAATTATTATAATTTTGTTAGCAAATATAAAAAAGTAAAAAGTTATTTTATACATAAAAGTTAGATAAAAAATTCTCTTTTACAAAATGATAAATTTCGTAAGCAATTGTGCGGTTAGGTCATATATGTATGGAAATTTAAATTAAATACATCATCTCTTACACTTTACCACTTGACGTTCTTATGTTTTAACTTTACATTTTTTATTAAAACTCATTACTTGATGGTTAATTAGTATGAATATTCAACGCGTAGTTTACTCTTGTTCCATATTATAGATATAAAAAGAAATTGTTTAACATTCTCAAAGAAAGAAAAAAAAAAGACAGAAAGTTAATGTATTAAACATTTTCATTAATAATATTATTCCTGAAAATATTAATATATTTAAAAAAAAATTAGAAACTTTATTAATAACTAATTAACTTAAAAAATTAAAATATTACATACTAGCTTACATAAACTTGCTATTTTATCAGAACTTTTAACTTTTTAATACTTTTAACGTTTTGACTTCAGAATTAAGTTCTAGAATAAATACGTGTGTTCAATAATCTCATAGAAAACTTTTGCTAAACACAAATTTGAACTGAAAAATGATGCAACATAATTTTTTGCTCTTGAATATTTTATAAAAAAAAAAAAAAAAAAAAAAAAAAAAAAAATGGATCTGTTTTTGCCATTTTAGAAAGAAAAAAAAAGTATTACGGTGATTTCGATTTCACATTTACTTGTTTTTCATAAAATATAATGATCACCACTGAGAGTTGATAGAGTTGAAATGAAAAATTGAACTTTTATTTGTAGATTTAATTAAGACCGGCTAGACTAGTTTTTTTTTTTTTTTAATTGTTAAAATGGTGTGGCATGGTTTCTAATGGAAATTCCGTGTTTGGTGTTGCTAGCATTCTGTTTGCTAAAAATTAGAGTAATTTTAGTGAGTTGTAAAGGTTGTAACAAAAATTTTGTCATTTACTGTACCTCCTAACAACTCACATGTTATGACTTATGATGACAAAAAAAAAAAAAAAAAAAAAAAAAAAAAAAATCCAAGCAAAAAAACAAGTAAAACGTTCAAGTTCAATTTTCAGTTTACCATAATAGTTTCTGTATGTTAGCGTTTATTTGAACCTTTATTCTGGTAACTCAAAGGTTTTTAAATTGAAATTTTCAATTTCAATTAAATAGTCATTTGAGCTTATACAGCCAAGTTTTTTTTTCTATTTCTTATAAAAGTTTAATTGATAATAAAAAATAATATTTTTTTCTTATATCTTAAAGAAAGAATTTTATCACTACTTATATATTTTATTGATCTTTACAATTTCAATTGCCTCATTTTTATTTTTACGTTTATTTTTTGTGACAAAGAAATTGCCTTCAACGTTTATAAAAAAAGAAAAATAACAGTAATAACAGTAAAGTTCTATTTTTGAAAAGAAAAAATATAAAAAGCTCTTTTAAACGTTTTTTTAACATCATTTTTATATAGTTTCTATTTTATAATATCCTCATATTATTTCAATTTTCAGAGCTCTTTATTATAGAGAATGAATTAATAATTTAAAGCGAAGTTTTTTTTTGTAGTATAAAATAGGAAATTTAGGTCATTATATACAAAATATAAATTTGCTTTTTATAGAAGTGAATTCATTTGATATTTACTTAGTAATCCTTATACTGAGTATAATACGTAGCACCTGCATAATGTTCCACTTTGTAAATGCAAAATATCATGATTGCTATTCCACTTTTCTCTTTTACCACATTTCCTTTTTTATTTTATATTCAGCTTGGCGTTTTTAACTTGAGAAAAAAAAAGTGAATCAGAGCAACTTTTAGGGAAACACGTAGAGAGAGAGAGAGAGAGAGAGAGAGAGAGAGAGAGAGAGAGAGAGAGAGAGAGAGAGAGAGAGAGAGAGAGAGAGAGAGAGAGAGAGAGAGAGAGATGTCGTGAAAACATAATACTTCTCATTTTCAGAGTAAAAAAAGTGAGAAAAAAAGACTCATTTATATTTTATCCAAGAATATCATGTGTATATTTGGCGGCACTTAAAAATGGATCAGTAGCATTTTTTTTTTTTTTTTTTTTTTTTGCAGCAAGCGAGAAAATAAAAGTAGGTAAGGATTCTTTCTTTTATGTGAGTAAAAAAAAAAAAAAAAAAGTTGTTGTGTTTTTACAAAGTATGGCCCAGAATATTGAGTAACTTCATCTTTTATAGTTTCTCTTCACAAAATTTTCTTTCTTTCTTCTTCTTTTTCTTATATTGAAAGATAAAATAGTTTCGTTTCTTTTATTTATAGTGTAATCTATAGGGAATTTCCAACATAAAAAAAAACTTTTTTCTTAAAAAATTTATTAAGTACAAAATATAGAAATAATAGTAAAATGTATTTATTGTGTGGCAAGATTTTTTTGTTTTGTAAAAACATTTTAAAATAACATTATATGAAAATTACTATATTTATATATTTTTTAAGATTATATTATAATCATTACGTTGCTAAAACTATTTTAGTTTATTATTTTTATTTATTTTTTGTGTGTGTACAACACATTTTGTTTTAAATTCAAGGAGAGAGAGAGAGAGAGAGAGAGAGAGAGAGAGAGAGAGAGAGATACTAAAGGCAAAGTTATATCAATTTACATTTATTTATCTCGACTGCTATACATTATTCTCTTTGAAATAAAATGTGTTTTAATGAAAATTTGATCCACTCTGTGAAACCTACATAATACTTTTTACTATGCACATAGTATTATGCAGAAAATGTATAATGCTCTTCGCTCGAGTTATTTTAATTTTACATATCATTCTTTATACTCGTGAATAATTTTGCTCATATCTTTTACTTTTTTAAATGAATCATTTTTTTTTATCTTATTGTACTTAGAATTTTTTTTACATGAAAAAATATTGTAAGTTTTTTTCTTTTTAATTTTAAGCACGTTTAGAATAACATAGAAATAGGGAGAGATAAGTTTGTTAAATATGACAGAAAAATTTATTTATGCAATAGATACTAATCATTATTACAATGATAGAGAATGACGCACAAAAAAATGATTTTTTTTTTTTTTTTTTTTTTTGCTTGAACTAAAACAAAAGATTTACTAACTTTTATTTGCAATATTGTAACAAAATAGCCTTAAGTAAATTAATACTTCAATATTTCCAATAAAAAAAATGTCAATAAAATTTCTGTAGCAAAGAAACTTCTACATTTAGAACTTCTATAGCAAATTTTCTATACTATAATAGAAATTTTCTACTCTATATAATTATTTATAAAAATTACAGACAATTCTCAACTCAGGTAATAGCTCTTTTTTTTCGTAGAACAGTAAATTTTATTGTAGCCTTTTTTTTAGTATATGAATATATACGTAAAATTGATACTGAAAGAGATAGCTGAGAGAGAGAGAGAAAGAGAGAGAGAGAGAGAGAGAGAGAGAGAGAGAGAGAGAGAGAGAGAGAGAGAGAGAGAGAGAGAAAGGGGGAAACTTGAATGATTTAGAGAATAGAGATAGTGTAAAAGGGAGAATGTGTAATAAATGAAAGAAAAAGGTATCTTATTGATAAGGTACGGCTTTAGAGTTCAGACCAATACACAACAAGAAAGCGATACTGTCAAGGCAAAGAACGAACGTATACATACACATACAGGGCAGATCCCTGGTCTCTCTCTCTCTCTCTCTCTCTCTCTCTCTCTCTCTCTCTCTCTCTCTCTCTCTCTCTCTCTCACCCACTCACTTGCTTGTTATTCCATACGGGTGACTCTCTCACTCCTACATCATACTCAAGGGGGAATCCAATTTAACTCAAAGCTAAGACAGACAGTCAGTGTACAGGGTGGGTAGATAGGTAAGATTGTACATTACACACACTCACATGTGCTGGTATTACAGATTGTGAAAGAGATGATAAATATCACGCACTAGTAACAATTGTACACTACTTGTGTATATACAGTAATATCAATCATAAACTTCTCTCTAGTGTTACAATTTTGTATTCTATAACAATACTTATATCTTCAAAATTGTATCAGTTCAGCAAATTTTTTTTGTGTCTGTTAAAAAAAGAGAATAGAAAATTGTTATATCAAAAGAACTTTTTTTGATATGCGATGCTTCACATCAGCCTTATGACCTTTAACAAAAATTGCTTGCTATAAAATATTATATATAATTTTTCTTTTTATACAATATCTTTCTTTTGTTATAGGAAATATTGAAAGAAAAAAATATATATGAACTCAAAGAAAGAAAAAGAAAAAGTCTTGCCCTAGCAATAACGTGCAATGTATGAAAATTTATGTTCCACAATTTGCCAGATTTTATTTTTGTTATAAAAATGCTTGCATTGAATTTTAAATAAAGAAATCAATTTATTATACATGTATAGTTATTGTAGTACTAAAATTACTTATATACTAAAAAGTAGCATGTTATTTTTCTTGCATTTATTTTTTTTAACTTTATTATATATAAATTATGTTATAGCGTAAAATAACTCTCAAAAGCAATTTAATTTTTAACATACAATATAAAGCAACAACATTTGCCAAGCTATGGAAACAAGTTTACATTATTTACACTGAAAAAAAAAAACGTGTTTATGTAAAGCTTAAATAAATGACTGTATTTTTGGTTAAAATCATATAATGTACGGTCGGGATAAACACATACGTAGAAGTTGAACTAAATTATTAGAAACATCTTATATTTACCCAAGCAATTAATTATAATACAACTTATTCTTTATATATAATAACGAAATTTAAGGAAAATAAATTATCGCAGTTAGGTATGATCAATGAATGACTTCCAGCATAATCGGAAATACACTATAATCAAATAGAGTCGTATAGAGATTATTTATATTTCTCGTTTGTTATGACTTCTTCAATATTTGCAATATAAAATAAAGTTAATTACATGCAAACTCAGTACTTTTTAATGGATATTGCAAATGTAATCTAATTTCTTAAGTCATCTTCACATGGTGCAATAATTTTCCTAGAGCAATCAATTTGATGGCATGCAGTCTTCATATAAAATCATTACCATATAAAATTTATTAAATAATGTAAATAAAAAAATTCAAATTTCAAAATTTCTTTATTTATTTCTTTCTTTCCTTCAATCCTAAACAATATACATCGTATTCGTCAAGGTTAATTAACAGACAGAAAAAGTCAAAACACTTACATACTATATGCACAATTGGTGCTACTTTTACATTCATATATGTATATATTACTATTAAAATCAATAAAAAACATAGCTGTGGGCTCACTCTAGGGCCCTGACTTTGTCCCCCCTTTTTTTATTATTATTATTATACGTACATTAATATTTAAAAATCATAGAATTCCTGTAAGTTGTAAAATGAATTATTTAATAAGAACAATTTCAATTTCAATTTATATTACTTCATGTGAACTATGATGTACTCTATGATTTTTCTCTGTGTATATCAATGTTATTATTTTGTATCATAATAATGACATATATATACATAGCTTATGTAAAACTTGAAATTGCATTATAAGTTTGATGGTAGTTACTGATGAAACACATGTCTAGGAATGTTACATCTCAGAAAATGTTATAAATTTTACTCAAAAGTTTGCCAAGAAGAAGAAGAAAGATTTTGTAGATTATGTTTTGTTTGCTGTCACGTGAAATTAAGTTAAATTTCAAGTTAAGTATCACGTGCTCCAAACTTTACAGATCTTCTCGACGTAATTTCTAGTTTACGTACTGTACATATGACAACAACATATATACGTGGCTTTAATTTAAATATATTACAGTGAAAATATAGTGAGTGTGTGTTTTATGTTCTAATTAAAACAATCAACTTGGGTTAACCTAATAACGGAGCTAAAAAAAAACTGATAATTTATTCAGATTTGATGCAAAAGAAGCGTTAAACATTATCAGTAAAAAAAAAAATCAACTTGTATCTATATCCAATGAATGTTAAATTTAGTATTAAATAATAACAACTTATTTTATAAAACTTGTTAAAACCATAGACCACATGATACATCACGTGATTTTTAATGATTGAACACAAAATGGGTTCTTCAAAAGTGATGACAAATTTTACCAAATTATAAATGTGGCTCCACAAGAGAGTGTGAAAACACTGTGAAGTATGCTATTTACGTGACTATTCCGGTTTCTGATGTCAGAAACAGGCAACAAAAAAAATAGTATAAAAACGTTGTGCAGGTTGAATGAATAGAAATTTTTTGATCACTGCTACGGAGCTACAGTTGGATTTTGAGACAAACTAAATGCTATTTAAGTTCCATCAAGTGTTTTGTGATATATATGTGTATGCTTTCTAATGGTCTATGTCTTGGTACAGTATATTATAATTGTTATTATGAATATTTCAATAAGTTCCTAATAAAAAAAATAGAAATAGAAAAAAAAAAAAGAAAGAAAGAAAAAAAAAAAAAAGAAAAAAAGAAAAAGGAACTTTAGTAAATAACTTTTACAAGTGATATAAATTTGTTGTGAATGATTTAAATATGTGATTGATATAAATATGTGAATGATAAAAATATATTATAAATAATAAGTAAGTTATAAACAATATAAATAATTTTCTCTTATATAAAAGACTGAACTTATGTCTCGCTAACATTATATTATATGTAAAAATTAACTATACAGAATATATTTTCCTATGTGAATTTTCCTTTGATAATTATGTATAATATATTTGGATATAATGAAGAAATATTGTGACTATTGCAAATTGTTTGTAAGAAAGTCAGAGGACCATAAAAGTGGTCCTTTTTTTGGCCTCTAATAAAAACCATTTATTATTATTTAAGGATAAGAACGCTCAAATCTTTCCTCAGCATCTTTACGCGCTGTCGGGAAGTTTCAAGTTAGGTCATGACGTCACTTGTATTTATCCTAATAAGCTTACCTTTAGAATTAAAAAAAAAAAAAAAAACTTCACGAAATGATTTTAGGAAGAGAATAATATGTTACAGTTAAGAAATTTTATTGACCCAGACAGTTCCTTGTAACATTATAGAACTTTGAGTCAATTATATATGCTAAATAATTAGAATAATTTAACTGACATACATATTCTAGTACTTATGTTAAATTTACATTATTATACATGTTACATTTCATATATTTTACTTACATAATATATCACATTTATATTTAATCACATTATATTATTTACGTACAATATTTTCTTCTTAAATTTGACTATATGTGCCGTACTTCAAAACATCAATTTTATACCTAGTCATAATAGGTATCTAAATATTAATAAAATTTAAGAGTATTTAATTGTTATTTAACATGGGAAGGTCACAACTGGTTAATGTGCTAAGTTAACTCCAAGAGAAAAGAGAAGGAATTAATTGTTAATCTTTTTGAAACCTCATAATGTTAGTTATTTAATTATTTAAGCATATCTAGGAGTGACACATTAGGTCTTTCTCAAATTTGCACTTAACAACGTCTTCTTTTGAAAAGTCAAAATAATCTTAAGATATTTCTTATAGCCTGTTTAAATGCTATGAAATTAGAACAAGTCACAAATTCTACTGTACAACACTGTTATTCACTTATATAACACAATATTTTGTTGTTAAATGTTTTAAAATAAGGTCACTTTGCAGCATAATATTAAATGTTAAAAAGTAACTTTGCTGTATTGTATAACTTGGTTCACTTTGCCAGCTTCTTCTTTAAGTATGTTGCAATATATTTGATCTGCTATAAATTTTGATTGCATGCATATAATTTTGTTATTTATAACATACAGTTTGCACGCAATCTCCAACGCATTCTATGAAAAATATGTTGAGTTTTTTTTTATTATTATAACAAATGAGTTAGCTAAATTGTATGTTATTCTGATGAGCGACCAATAAATATTCTTGTCATGGTATGAGAAACTAAAAATATGATGCAAAACAATATTTTATATTTTATGTAATGAAATATTGTAAAAATAATCCAAATAATTTCAATGATTAACGTTACTCCTCATTTTAAACAATATCTATTTTTCTTCAAACGTATTCGTAAATGAGTAAAATAAGACTGTGATTTATTATGATTTTTTTTTCTCAGTAAAAGTTGTAATAAATTTGCTTTTGAGAAGAAAAGCTATAAGAACGTTATTTTTTATCATTTTTATTTTGAGAAAACACATTAGTTGGTTTGTTTGATTTTGGTTTTCTTAAAGAAATATGGGTTTTCTTAGTGTTTTATTAATGAAGATGAAATGTGAAGTATATTTTTTATTCTTTATCTCTTTGCGTATTACAGTAACATAAAAGTAGAATTTTGGCATAGAATGTTCTCAAAATATATAAGATGTTATATTTTTTATTAGTAGATATCTACCATTTTCTAATTTAACTTTCATTTTATGTGTATACTATAATGTATATAACGTGGTTTTATTTTTTAACTGTGAAAAAAAAAATGACAGAAAATTAATTGATTTTTTCCTGTTAAGGTCGTTATTCATTTTTATCAGCCACCTGAAATTTAAAAATAACTTTCTATAAATTTCGTTTACAAAAGAACGTGCGAGAGAGAGAGAGAGAGAGAGAGAGATTTAAATGTTATAAAAATAAAATATTTCTTATAGCCTCAAGTATTTATATATAAAAACCCTAACGTTTAAATCAATTTAAAATAACAAAATTTATATACATAAATACAAAAATGCCATAAGCGTTTTATTAATTGAAAATAAATACAACGAGAGGGAGAAGGAAGAGGGGTTAAGTAAATTAATTTTACGGTCACTCGTAAAGTTTTTTGTCATCTCTGTCTTGTTAGGTAGAAAAATATAAATTGAACTGAAAATTATTTTGCTGAGTGAGAGAGAAAAACTGACCAAATTTATCTTTAAAATTAATTAAAATTGGTCAGCAAACCACTACAAAATGTATTATGTTATTTTTCTTTTAATTAGAACTAAAAAGTAATAACATAGTAAATTGCTTTTGACTCAAGTAGCTTTATATTAACATTTAAGTAAAAATAAAAAATAAATTAATCTTTTCAAAACAAAATCTCATAATAAATACTACTATATTCATTTAGATTATTATTCATTTTATAGCTTATTTATAGAATTATTAATTAATTATAGCTCTCTAGCATAAGTTTTATTATAATAATATATAGCTTACGTAAACATTAAATAGTAAATGAGTATTACAGTTGATGAATAATTAAATTAAAATTATTTATTTGCATAAAACACGTAAAATTGTTTCTATTATACCGCATTTAAAGCTTTGTCTCAGTGCGCAAAGGTTTTGCAATGCTAGAGGATGGGAAATTAGTGACCATTTTCAGCGTCACTTGGGATTGGCAAATACGCTTCACATATAAGCCTCATTAGGTTTAAAGACAATTGCAAAATATATTTAAGTAGATTTGAAAAAGATAATACGTGCTTAATTATGCAAAGTATTATATTTGTAAATAATTTTCTGACGTAAAATATTTATGTCTGCGATTCAAATCACATTCAATAGCTTTTATGCAGAATAATTCTCTTACTAATATGCCACACTTAAAGAACTTATTTTAATCAATTTTATGGCGACTTCACTTTTAATTTTCACAACAAAGAAACTCATATTAAATTAATTTTATAGCACACTGATAAATCCATTCTCGTAGCAATCATAGTGTGACGTGTAAAATTAACAGTAAAAGCATTTTCTTGCTGAAACTACATCGATACACAGTTTGTTTTGTAAAAGTTTTGAGCGACGAGAGACAGAAATTATTTCCCAGCCCATCTCTCAATGTTTCTGACACATACAAATGTAACTGATGGCTTACCAATGCACTTCTATATACTTAACTTTATATTCGCTAATGGATATATGTTCAAAGCTGTTACATGCAGTATATAATATAGTTTGAAACGTAGAGGGAAAATAACTTCAACATAAAAAAAAAAGTTTCTCAAATTATTTTCATGTGAAAATGAAGAAACTATCTACACGGAAAAAACACACAAACAATTACGCTATTTCCAAGATTTATTTATTAAAATATATTTTGTGTTGTAATGCATAATAAATATGTTAAAATATGTAAATATTACATTATTCTACAACGTAATGCTTTATACAGTTTTAATTTAGCTACATTATACTACATGGAGCTTAAATTGAATAATTTTCTTTCAGTGTATAATAAATGTTATTCTTCTATTTAATTCTGTTATGCTAAATTAACAATGCTTCATTGATATTTTTTTTAACTTATCATTTTAAGTTTTATTCAGATTCAGAAAGTGTTTTATTACAAAAACAAAAAAACACAATACAAGCACAATACATACATAGTTGGGCGCAGTACAATCAAGACATCGGCCTTCTCTCCCCTGGGCTAAAAAAATAAAAATACAAAGAATAAATGCTCATGAAAGCACACTCATAATCCTAGTTTAAATCAGATAATGATCAGATCATAATATTTTTTTCACAAAAATCTACAAAAATATTACTGCAGAAGAAATATATTGAACAAAAACTTACGGAGCACCTGTAAAGTAGGCAAAAAGTGCGTCACATATACCCAACTGGTTGCATACTTTACAGTTAAAAATGGGGCCATGACTAAACCATTTGCAAAACTCATTGTTGAAAATAAACAAATTGTATCCTACAACTGAAAAATGGCAAATAGTCTATAATATATGCGCTATTTTAAATTTAAAAATACTATCAAATAGTAAACTTACATAACATGTAACTTTATTAAAAAAATAATGAATTTTTATTATATAATTAAATATTAATAATAATCAAAACGAATATTATATTATTTAAAAGAGCAGCACTTTTATTATTATTTATATTAAATTTGTGAAAAATATCTGACGCAAATAAAAATAAAATAAATTGAACATTTAATTAATGAGAAAAAAAAATCGTGTATATATTAACATTTTGTATATAAACATAAAAATATTTGAAACGATATATAAAAAAAAACACATACAAACACACATCTCTCCAATTTACAGAACAACATTATTCGGTTGAACAAATACGAAAATTTAATATTTTATTCAACAAGCTGAAATCTCATCTGCTTCCTGTCAATTTTCCAACAATTTCCCTTCATCGAATTCACGTAATTTCATATATATTCATATATATATTATTATTTTATTTACTACTCTCATATATGAGTTCAATATAGCATAAACATTTTAATCAATTTCTTACTATATATTTGTGGTATGTCAATAATTTTCCAAGAATTCCTTTTTTTTATTATTATTTTTTTATTTATTTTCTTTCTCTCTTTTTTCTTTTCTTTGAGGATCAAAAAATTGTGACGTTTTCCAACTCAAGTTTCAATCTCCGTTCTTCAATCCTGTGTCCATTGGTCCTTTGTGTTTAACTTGGGTAGCAGAAGCAGCGCTAGCCAAGCGATTGCTTCTGGCTCACAAGAAAAATAAAGCAAAGAAATCGAACAAGGAAAAAAGAATTCTTCTATTTTCTCCTTGTAATGGAAAATTGTGAAGGTCTTGAAAAGAATGATAGAAATTTACTCAAAAGAAAAATGATATAGAGCAGAGTTTAACAATAAAAGAAACATAATAATATAGCTCAAAAATGTAATAAACTTAAATATTAACCTTAATTCTGAAATTATGTTGTTATTTTTATCAATGGGTCATTTTCAAAAGCCTTAAAAAAATGTTTTGCTAACCATCTTCTTTTTAAAAAGTATACTGATGATTTTTTAACAACTGAATAAATATAATAATAACGATTTTATCTTTGAGAGGCTACAAAAGTTATACACCCAATTGCATGGTCCTTTGACATTATATAATAATATGACCTTATGAGGGCAAAAGCCTATTTTTGAACCTAAGATAATTTTATGCTAAACTGTCTTCTTTTTCTGGTAATATCTTACTATTTTAAAAAAACTTATACTTTTAGCTTCAATAATCAAATAACTAATTTTTACACTAATTTCTCCGACTACATGTTTTCTACGTTAGTTTTTCTGCAAATTTAACGTTATAAACTTTATTTTTTACGGCTATTTGACAGCTCAAAACAATTGTTATTTTGTTAAGAATATTTCAAGTAGATTGATTAGATTGTGTTATAAAAATGGATAACTTATGAAAAAGTGCAATTATGAGTTTATTTATTTATTTAAATAATTTTTTAAAATTAAAATAATAATTATTAATAATAGTCATGGCAATTATGAACCATTATGAAGCCATGACAATAAGAACCAATTATCATCAAATTCCAGTAGAAATTACTACAGTACTTTTTTTTTTAATTTAAAGCTTTTTTCAATCAAAATATTAAACAGAAGTATTATTTTGTAAATTAATTGGAAAAGGATTTAATTTTATAATTTTAAATTTATTTACATTTAAAAGCCTGGTTAAAAATAACTAAACAGATTTCTATACCAATGTTTTAATAGAAAAAACTCGTGTTTGCAAATTATATTTAGCTGTTTACCTGTATGCTATAAAGGTTTATTTAGTTTTGGTATAAATGTTTGTTCATGACAGGTAAAACGTGGTAATTGTTTAGAATAAATAATTTTTCAATTAAAATTTTCATTTCATGTTATACGTTTATTAAATATGCCTACATTATGTATTTTATTTATAATTTCAATATCATATAATATGTATTTAATATCAACTATTTTATTTATGTAATTTACATATTTAATTTATTTATTGCACATTTAAAGTGCATTGAGAACAATATTAATTTTGCACACTGTAAAAAAACATTGGAGTTGAGTTACATTACAGTTCGACTAATAAATGGGTTAAGAGAAGCCATTTAAAAGTTGATGAAACTTATCAAGTAAATAGGCTTTACAAAATTTGTCATAAAAAGATCCTTTAATAAAAGCAAATGGATAAACCATAAGATGGCACCATCACACATACACGTACTATGTACTTTAACCCTTACAACGTAGAGTTAAAAATTGTGAAGTAGGCAACCATTGGAATTCATGACGTCACGAAATCTAAGTCTACAATAGAAAATGTATAGCAGGTTTACTACTTTACAAGTTTTCTCCACAGTTAGTGAGGCTACAGAAGGTTTAAAGGCGTAGAACACCTTGAATAAAAAAGTTGTGTAATATCCTAACAAACCTAAAAATCAACGTTGATTTGTCCGGAGTTATTGATTTCTAACTTATTTTCCGTTCACAAAATGGTACGAGCGGTCAATGACGTCACAGATCGCCTGGTCCACGCGAGCGTAAAACAAGCGAGCTGTAACGTCAATAACCGCTCGCGTGATGTTGTGAATGTAAAATAAGTTAGAAATCAATGGTTCTGGCCAAATCAACGCTGATTATCAGGTTTGTTAGGATATTACACAACTTTTTTGTTCAAAATGTTCTACGCCTTTAAGTGATATAATGTATGTGCCGAATTGAAATCTAAATCTTGCAATATGCTTATAGAAAAGTCGTAAATATGGCAATATTGCCATATAGATTACACAGGCCAAGATATAGAGCGAGGGCGGTAGGAGGCAAAGAATGCATTAAAATGTTGACATTTACTCCCATTGTTGTGAAAGTTTTTCATTTGCTTCGGGTACAACGGTCCCATCTTGTGATTCACCAAAGGATATATTTTTAGCACAAATGATAAATTTTAGCAACTTTTATATTTAAGTTTATTTCTGCCCATAAGTTCGTGTAAAAATAGTGATCGTGATAGTGAGTACTTTTGTTGCAGTGTATCTTTTAATCGTACAAAACTATGCAAAACAATAACAATTAATGCAAAAATAAATATATATTATATATACAATATACATAATGAAAAAATATTTTCTCTGGCCATTAATATTACAAATTTTATAAAATTAGGTCGTTAATTACAAACCATATTTTTAATTAAATTATTTTATAACAATATAATTAACTCGCATGTACAACAATAATATTTTTAGTAATAAAATTGCTCACAATCCCCCCTTGTATGAGAATATAGATTATAAATGACATGAATTAACATGCTTTAATAAATTTTGTTGTCCTTTATTATTATAATAAAAATGTATCAAAAAAATAATAATGAAATTGTATACTGTATCCAATTCTTTGTGTATGTGTGTGTGTGTTTTTAATAAAAATTAGAGTGGGAAAAAATATAATTTTATTGATGGAATAAAAAAAAAATTGGTAATATTTTTTTATGACATTTAGTGATTTTTGCCGTTATTTTATGTTTTGTGGTAAGTAATAATTTACATTTTAACTCAACTATTTTTATGTAATAGATTTCCGTACAATATCATTTTATTATATTTGTGGCTTATAATATAATATGATTGCATCTAAATTTTTATTATTATAGTTTCCTTTTTATATTATATATTATTATATGAAGTATAATATATAGACTTAAACATTTAATAACGTATTATAGACCATTCTGTAATAAAAATCATTTATAATACTCTCTACTTTGATTGTTGATAATACTTTTGCTTGACTTCCCTACAAATACCTTAAGGTTTTTCCTTATTGTTAGAAAAGAAAAGAGAAATGGTGGATTGGATTCCTAAAACTTATGTTATTTGGTCTTTGAAATTCTATATACACTCAGAAAAGAAATATTTATTATCTACGCACAACTGTGTGTGTAGTTTTTTTAAATAATAATAATAATAAAAAAAGTATGAGAAATTTTTCATTTTTTTCAAATTTTTCAATTTTTTAAAATCGAGCCACCGGCTAACTTTTGGTTACCTGTTAACCTCAGTTGAAGCCCTAACTTTTACAATGGTAAACGAGTGAGGATCGAATGCACGGACAAATAAAAAGCGTAATAATTTATATTTAATTTCATTTATGCTTTACAACATAATTTATGCTACACTGCCTACTAAATATGTTAAATTGCATAAATATTATTATACAGGGATGATTTATGCTATTTCAATATACCATAATGTGTTATTGTGCTACACCAATCCCAGTCCCAGTCAAGACATTGTCTTATCGACAGGTAAGGAATTTCCAATTAATGGAAAAGCACACATGGGCCGGCCATGGCCTAAGTACACAGCCCGGAATTCGCCATGACAGCCTAGAGAAACCGTGGAAACATCTAGGCAGGCTGGTCGGTGCAATCACATCGATCATGCACCTCCCGAATGCTGTGCGTCGTAAACATACATCGTGCAACGTGTTGTGCTCTCACACTTCACGTACGCACCCAACAGTGGCTCGAACCTATACTCTGTGAGGAGTACATAGTTACGAGTCAGCTGCCTTCACCACTCGGCCATACCAGCTCAGCAATATTTATGCTACATTGACATAAATGTAGCATAAATCACGTAATTTGTTCTTTCCGTGTAATGACGGCTACAGTACAGGCTGTAGTTTTGATGCAAGTATAATGAGTACTATATAGTAATATACGTAGATTGTACGTCAAAGCATGAGTGTAATTTTGCTATACACTTAAACTGGTAATGGTTATATTCTGTACCATATATGTAAGTAAAGTATAGTGCTCTGTGTTAAAACGTCACATCTGATTGGTTACCTATTTGTTACGTACAAGCTAATTGTATGAGATACTCAAGTAAAACCTGAACAGTTTTTTGTATTAATAAATTTATACTGTATAAACATTAATGTTTGAAGTATAAACATAAATATTTAGAGATATAATACATGAAATGAATACTAATTACATTCTGTGTGTTTTTAACTAGTAACCTCTATTAGTTTGTTTTTTTAGTGTAGATTCTTTTTTTTATCTAAAGCTATATCTGAGAAAGTCACTTGAGCGTTCAAGCTTTACTTTACCATACCGTAATTCACAAGGGAGTTTCTCCCTTACTGACTCTCCTGACCCATCTTATCAGCAGTCTACAGTGTCTGTATAAGCCCACTACTTTAGGGACCAAAATCTATACTTCCATTCTCTCTTTCTCTTCCTATACTTTTTATTATTATTATGATACTTTTTTTTACATAAGAAAGACTTTTTTTTACACGCAAAGTTATTGCTCAATATCAAATGTTAATCTTTCAGATCCTTTACAAAATAAGAAAACAACAAATAAAAGTACACTGAAAAATTAATGCTAATCCATAGGGATTGGTTTGGTTTAAAATTATAAATTATATATTTACTCACCAACAAAATACGGTTCACAAATACTAAATAAAATAGTGTCAATACATTTAAACAAGATAATAAAATATTTGTTAAATGATTTGATATGAACATATTTAATAAGGTTGACGTATATAAAATCATAAATCAAGTCAACACTTACGAGAATACACATCTTAAATTTTGACTAAAAAACATAAAGTTGAAAATTCCTTGCTTTATTTTAAAGTAAAAAGATTGTAAATAATGATCTTAAAAATAACCTACTGTCAATATTGTTCTCAAGTTATTATTAATTGTTTTTTGAAATGTTTTACTTTTTGTACAGAATATCAACTTAAAATATAGAAAACTTTTTAACGTCAGGATACTACGATACTAAAAAATGTTATTAATCTTTTGGTGTTTAAAAATACGTCATATTAAAGACGCACTTGTACTGATATATAGGTATAGACTATAATATATGATGAAAACAAATGAGCGTCCGTCAACAGTTGACTGCGTATAAGGGTTGCATGTATTTCTAGCATAGTATCCCTATACTGTGATTTCTAGTATTGAAGAGCTACAATCATTCAACTTTTCGGGGGTATATGTTATACAATATAATTATACCCCATCAACTTATTGCTAATTGTAAACCTATTCATTACTCATTAATATAAGGATGAAAAGTAAAATTTTTCATCACAATGTTTGTTTATATAAAATGGTTCCATTGAGTAATAATATTTAGGTTCATATAACATAACTTTACAAAATATTTTGTTGTAAAAAAAAAAAGAAGACAAAATCATGTTTCAGTGATAAAAATTGCCACAATTTTGTATACAATTGTGTTGAATAATATTTGTGTAATATAAATTTTTGATGATAGCTAGTTGTCATTTACAATAAATAAATGATAATAAAAAAAAAGTTAAAAAAATTCCATTTTGTGACATGATATAAATGTCATAAGTTGCAAATGTCAGTTTGAGTAATAATAAAAGTGCAATCTTGACAGTTGGGGAAAAAAAAGAAAAGAAAAGGAAAAAAAAAAAAAAAAAAAAAAAAAAGAGCAATAGGAGCTTAGCAAGTAAGCGACATCATCTCTTTCTTCTCTCTCTCTCTATCTCTCTCTCTCTATTCAACTGAGCACTACCAGCTGTGTTTTCTGGGGCGTAAAATATCCTTTGTATAGCTCAACAATGTCGTATCTAAGCTCTAATTTTTTTCTTGTTAAAATCCTTTATACAACTTTTATAATTTATAAGTAAACATAATATATACATATAAAAAATTATTTATTTATATTTATTTATTTATTTATTTTTTTTATTTTTTATTATTATTATTTTTTTTTTTTTTTTGCATATATAAATAATTATTGTATCCTTTAAACTTTCATGTGATGGTAATTCTCTGTAATGGAATAAATCATTATAACAATGCAGTATTATTTTGTAATTTAATATATTATTATAATTAATATTTTATTAACTTAAATACTAAAACATTGCATTTTATTACTTCTCATGACCTGGTTTAAGAATATTTTAATGGCATTTTTGTTTATAATGCTGAGAGAGTAATGAATTTCTTACTTTTATCTTCATAAGCTAATTTCAAAAACTAGTTTTATTCTATAAATTTATATTAAACGTATATTTAATACATTTTTTTTTATTATGGGTTTAATAAAATAAAATTTGAGTGAAATATCCATTCATTATTAAATTTAGTTTTTTTTTCTAGAAACGATTACAATAAATTGGGAATGTAAATTTATTCAAATTTGATTTTATACCTAACGAAGCATGATAGAAATTAGGAGTATATATTTTTTTATTATTTAAAAGATTTGAATAATGTCGCTAATTTTCATTGCATTTATTTCTATTGTAAAAATAATAAACGTCTATAAAAAAACGTAATTAAAATGTGCATGAAAAAATTGCTACTAATAGTGAGTATCTAAATGCTGTAAATTGCAATAGGTAAACATTAGCGTGGAACAGCTAAAGTTCTACTACAATGATATCTAATGCAGGTAGAACAAGGTACAATAAAGATGTATCTCATCTAGATTAGGTGGGATTGGGGTATATAAATACCTGTTTCACTTTAATATTTACCTATTGAAATTTACAGGATTCATGTTTTTTGCCATTAGTAGTATTTTTTTCCATGTAGCAAAAAAAATTGCTATATTCTGTATCAGTAATTGAAAGTATAGAAATGTGAATTTGGAAGTCATTACTGAAAGTTGAAAGTATTATTGAAAAATATATAAATATGTATAAATATAACGATTATATATAACAGAAGTATTCAACTTAAAGTATGTCATGTAAAAAATAAAAAATGAAAGTCATATTACAGAGGAGAGAGAGAGAGAGAGAGAGAGAGAGAGAGAGAGAGAGAGAGAGAGAGTCATGTAAACAGATTTATAAATTTGAATGACACTTGACAATTATGATAAGTATTATGTGAACTTACATTCTCAAACGTTGCGTGCGTACTTTTGAATGGAACAAGAGTGAAGTTGGTTTACCAAGTTGTACAATAGAACCCGCAGAGCAGAAGTGAACCTTTGCTTTCATGACTTGTTGAGTTTTATGAATACTATCAAGCAATTCTAGTTTAAATTAGTAAAAAAAAAAAAAAAAAAAAAAAAAAAACTTAGTTACTAGTAAGTTTTTTTTTTTTTTTTTTTTTAACATTTCTCAGTGACTTTCATTATTATACATAATTAATTTACACATGAAGTAACTATAAAGTAATATATTTTAATAACACTACATATTATGCACTGTAAATCTACACGAGTACTTCAAAACATACAAGCTCTGACGTGAGTGGTTTAAAGTAGTTTCTCTCTAGCCAATAGGACTTACTGGTGAAGCTAATCTCAGGTGATGCGGAAAATGATGCTCCTAATTCTACATGTTCTAGTAGTAATATAAAAATAGTTAGTGGTTTTTATTGAGTGAAATCAGCCGTCCAGCCTCTCAATTTAAACCAACTGATAGTAATGTTATATAGTAGTGGCATTATATAGTAGTGGTGTTCGTAAACCCTCTTTTTTTTGCAACAAAAAAATGCGCATTACATTTGAATAACCATAGTTGATCGTCATTTTAGTAGCAGAAAACAGGGTTTAGGATCAGCATTAGTGATAGTGTTATAACGTATATATAGACATAATACATAACGTTACAAATTACTTTAAATAATTGTGTTAGTAAATTTTAATTTAAATTAGCTCAAAATTAATTTAAGTAGATTTTAAATGTGGGTCCATATATTTGCCTTATTATGAGTAAATTATTTTACCAATTCTGGATAAATTTCAATGAAGCTTGAACTTGTTTTTAGTTAATAATAATAATAAATTATCACCGGTAACACCTATTGTGAGTCCAACCATAAACAAAATATTTTGTCTTTCTCAATACAAAGTAATTACATGGATAAAACTCATTGAAACTTGAATAATTTCTGAATAGTTTTAGTTCAAATAATTGATTCATAAATAAATTTATTTTGAACTAACAAAATAAGTAAACCATACAAAACTAAAGTTCTTGTTTTTATCAATCCAAAATGTATAACTTTAGTATTCAAAATTTCACAAACAATTCTATTGTTACTGAAACTATCTTTAATTATACACAAAAAACATATGACAGTATGTGTACAATGATATTACAAAATATTTTTGAGCATTAAATTTTAGTGCTTTTAGTATTACATTTATTATTATTATTACGTATTTTTTTTGTCTCGAACCGAGTAAGACCAAAGAAATGTGAGAAATTTTATATTACACCACGCGAAGTGGTTAAAGTATTATACAGAGAAGGAATTTATAATATAGAAATATGTCAAGCATTTAATAATGTGTACCATTACAAGTTTATTGAATTTCAAAATTTTATCCAAAGATATTTATAATTTTAATATTATAAAATACGAGACAACATGGAATTTAATATTAATTCTAATAATAATAATATGAAAATATTTTGGAATAATAATATTTTTGTTCAAAATATTACTTTTTTTTTTTTTTTTAAATATTTTATAATATTTCTGATTGATCAAGCAAGTAAAAATTTTATGTATATTTTGTTGTTTTATACATATGAATAACTTATAAAAATTATTAAAAAATAAATAAAAGCCATAAAATGTTAGTAAAAAAAAAAAAAAAAAAAAACGATTGTAAAATATGGTAATTTGGGCGGAACAAACAGTACACTTTCATTGCTTGTGTAATATTTATAACGTCCATTATGGTGAAAAAAAAAAAAAGGTTTTAATAATTTTTATTTTTATTTATTACTAATCTACTGTATTCTGTTTTCCATACTTTAATTTATACATTTTTTATGACAATACCATTTTTATACCACACTTAACTATGCGGAGTTTTGGTGCGATAAATATTTATTTCCTGAAGCCATATTTACATGATGCAATAATTTTATTGCGTAATAAATTTAATTGCATCTAAACACTATTTAACACATTTATTGTATAAAATATAAATTTACTATTCAGCGTGTAAACACACCTTTATACTTTCCTGATTATATGGAATAATAAATTCAATGACATATTATAACAGTAGTTTTAATGAAGTTTGCATGTAATTAAAATTATTATGGTCTATTTACACAAATCTATATTTTCATTGTGCATTTTTTTTTTTTTTTTTTTTTTTTTTTTTGCATAAATATTTATTAGTTTAAAATTGAAATTGTATGCAATCAAATTTATTACATATAAAAAATATTGCTCCGTGTGAAAGTGAAATGTTCTTTATATTCATATTGCCCCTCGTGAACATACCTTTATAGCTTTCTACTACAAGGAAAATTTATCGGGAAAAAAAGTCAATTTATTTCTTTACGTATGAACAAATACAAAAACGATTCTTTATTTATTTAAATCAGGTCAGAGGGAAATGAAATTTTATTTCATTAGGAAAAAAGAAACTCAAGTTTATTTTCCTTTACGTCAGCAAAGATTATAAAGAGATTTTTCTTACTTTGACAGCAAAGTAGAAACACCAGCAGGTGTCTTTGAAATTATAATTAGTTTTATAAAACCTATTACAAATTTCAGGAGAAAAACAACTTTTTTTTTCTCTTATTTGAGAAAAATAAACTGTTAATTGTTACAAAGAAAACAAAAATATTAATTATTTTGCTTTAAGTCTTCGAAAACAAAGAAATTTTTAATTTTAAATAAAAACCTTTTGATGTTAAAGTATTGAAAAATATTGTTATTTTAAATAATATAAAAATTAAAATAATACCAGAAAACATAAAGACTATTTTGACTTATAAGGTTGCTCATTAAATATAAAGGAACATTTAAGATTGTCACCAATACTGAGAATACGATTTGATTTCAACAAATTAAAGAATTTTTTTTCCATTTCTTCTTTCTCTCAAATGTGAGTATTGGTAAAATATTTATTTTATCGGAAATGTGTTTGCAGTTCACACCCTAATGACGTCTTTCTCAAGCACGATTAAGTTATGATATATCGTACAGCAAGAAATGTTAGGTAATTCAAGTATGAGAGTCGTTGGCTCGTATAGTTGGGTGTCGTAATTAAGTAAAGTTCAGGTCAAATCACAAGTGTACATGTACGGAGGCACGTTAATTTGAACTGAGAGAGAGAGAGAGAGAGAGAGAGAGAGAGAGAGAGAGAGAGAGAGAGAGAGAGAGAGAGAGGATCTAGATATTGAGGGTATAATTAATAAGAACTGAAAGAAAAATAAGAGAAAATATATTATATATAAAAGAAAATTTAATAGAAAAGAAAAAATATAGCTAAAATCAGAGAATTATTATTAAATGTAAAGAGTAATCAATAAAATATCTGTTTTAGAAAGGCGAGAGAGAGAGAGAGAGAGAGTAAAAAGTTTTTCTAAAAAAAAATATATTTTCATTCTGTCTAAAATACTTTTTGAAATGCATTCTCTTAAGCCTGCAGTTTTAAAATATTAAGGGAGATTTTATTCTTAAAAGAATTTATAATAAAATTTAATTAAATTTGTTGCCTGTAGAATTAAGATATTATTTTGGAAATAAAATTCTTGTTAAATAAAATTTACTTTAACTTTCTAAACATTTTCATGATATACCCTTTATACAAAATATCAGTATATAATATCAACTTATACCGTCTCTGTAGTCTATTTATAGTATATTTGAATGAAAAGCAGCTTGGGAAAAATCTTTTACTATGAAAAGTATGCATGGAAATCAATGCAATATTTTGTATAAAATATATTTGAATATATAATATGAGGAAATTTGAAATTATACGTATAAATTGGAATGAAAATGTAAAATAGATATATTTTACGTTGTTAGTGTCATATACAGAGAGAGGGGGAGAGAGAAAGGCTTACAGTTTGGTAGCCTAGCAACCGTCAATAATATGTTAGGGTTTGCGTATGCTTACCTATCTCCATCGTGCGTCTGCCAATGTGTGTATGTGTGTGCGACACACAGATAATGAGCAAAGTTAAATTCAAGCAGCTTTAACAACCACTTTACAAACTATTTTGTTAATAATATTAAAGTACTTTTAGAATAAACATGGATAAGAATACATGTTTTTAATTAGGTAACTTTCTATAATTGACACAAAGTATTGTTATAAAATAAATAATACAATTAGATCATAAGTGAAAAATATATTATGTAAGCTCGTTCTATAAACTACACACAAATATTGAGCCAGCTTCGAAAATGTTCATTTTTGTTAATAACAGCTGGTTATGACGTCGTTACCTGTTTACTACGTTTATACATATGGTCGATCATTGTTATTTCTTCTTTTAGAACTTTGAACTTGATAACAATGAAAGAAACTTCCCAAAAAATGTTCCAGTCTCAATATGCGACTCACTTTCATCGGCTCAAAAAACAAAATCAACCAATGAATGTGTCTTATTTTGTTGGTCAGCCAATCACTGTTATTGAGATTCACTTAACTTTACAGAACGAGCTGTAGTATTTTCTGAAAGTTGCTTCCAACTTTTAGTTTGATTTTTTCAAATTTAGGTGATTCTTTTCAAATTTTCTTTGAAGCACTGAAATTTTTTTTTTTTTAAGTTGCAACGAGAGGCAATAAAAATTGCCTGGTAATGCATATATATGTTATATACATATTGCCTGTTAAGATAAATTTATCACACGTCAATAGAATGTGTAAAACAACAATTTTTAAATTTAAAATTTGCATATAAATATTTGAAAAAATCAAATAAATAAATTAAAAATTAAACTCTATTACAATTAAAATAAAAATGTTTCTCTGAGCCACTAATTATACATATTATTATTTGAAATTTGAAATGATATATGGTTTAATTCTACACTATCAATAATAAATTCAGATATTAATATTCATTTTAATTAATATGTAAATCAGTTTTAGTTATACACAAAAATAGTATCACGAATCAATAGTTTTGATATTGGTTGATAACTACATAATTACGGTTAACGAGCAGCATTTTTCTTCACAATTTTAACTTTAAAGCATTGAAATAATTTATAATTATATAATGATAACAAGTAAAAAAATCTGTTAAAAATTTTATGGAATATAAAGATCCAAATTACATATTTTTATATGACTACGATTTCATTTTTACTAAAAAAAAAATCATATTACAAATATAAATGAATTTGAGGTTCAATTAAAATTAAATATGATCATGATTGATTTCACCAAATCTCATTCAACTAATTACTATATGGTAGCACAGATGAAAAAAAAATCATTTAATAGCTTTTAAAGTTTTATAATTAAAAATTTAAGAGTAATAATTCATCTTCAAATTTTTGATTTAATTTTAATAAGATGCTTAAAAACTAATTAGATTTTAATTCAATTATACGATAATAAAATTATTTTTATATATATGTATGTATATTATATAAAATTTTATAATCTTTAATAATGATGAAAATTTTCTCAAAGAAAAATGTAAACTGGTAAAATTTTCCCCAAGTTATACATAATTATGTTTAGTATATTGATCGAGAGAGCCAATTTAATAAAACTTGATTTTTTTTTTCAAAAAGAAATTCTTTAGTATTTTTTTGTTTGTATTTAGATTACATGTAAAGTAATAATAATAAATTTCATCATTAAAATCATTTAATAAAATGTTTATATAAATATAAAGTTTTTTTTAATACTATATACGAGAAAAATACTTGATACGAGCCATTGAATAAGAAATACGAAATAAGAAATGTCTCCCTCTTTCTCTCAATTTGGTTTAGAACGTTTGTAGGAATTTGTGTTGATGTGTTTTTGACTCTAGAGATTCACTTTTTTTTTTTTTTTTACTTATGTGTGAGTGTATGAAGTGGTTTTTGGTGGATGTACGATAGAGATAGAGAGCGTAGTGAGAGAAAGACAGAGAGAGAGAGAGAGAGAGAGAGAGAGAGAGAACTGAAAACTTCATACATTTTGCATGTCACACATGACTGCGTACATACTAGAAAACAGTCAGAGATAACGCGAGAGAGAGAGAGAATGGTCCATACACACATAGCAGCATCTGTACAATATTAGATACATACAAAGCAGGCAAAATGTGTAGTATTGTTATGTTTGTTTTTGTTTTTTTTTTTTTTTTACATTATTAGACACTTTGTTCTAAACGTGTTTTTCACTACGTATTACGTGTTTTGTTGTATAGATAAAAAAATATTCGTAGCAAAAGTAATACGCAATAGCAACTGCAAAGTAATTATTTGCTTCATTGCTTTAAAACTTTTATAATATTAAAACTCGTTTTTATTTATTTTACACTATAAATTTAATAACATAATGGAGAAACAAAAAAACAACATACACACAGACTGTTTTTAAATTGTTTAATAAAATATATACTCTCTCTTTTCTTCTTGTGCGCGTTTAATGTAATAGGTTAATTTTATTATAGGATTATATACACACTATTGTTTTAAAATATAAAATAAATGTTTAGAATTTTAACGTAAAGAAATACACATAAGGTTTACTTTTTCTAATCTTGCAGCTTTATTTTAATATTCTAGCATAAATTGCTTATTATTTAAAGCATAGTCTAAAAAGTTCATAAAAATCTTATTTGTGTGGTATTTTTTTTAAATAAAAATGTTAACAAAGAAATTGTATGCCATTAATGCTATATCAAATAAAATCAACTACAATATAAAAGAGTTTAAAAAAAGAATACAATAACATGGTGCATATTATATGTATAGTATTATAATGTTTTGTTCAGTGATTTTATGCATCCAATCTCTTTCAGGAATATTTATATGATGCACAAGTTGTCAGAGGTAAGAGAGAGAGAGAGAGAGAGAGAGAGAGAGAGAGAGAGAGAGAGAGAGAGAGAGAGAGAGAGAGAGAGAGAGAGAGAGAGAGAGAGAGAGAGAGAGAGAGAGAGATAGAGAGAGAGAGAGAGAGAGAGAGAGAACGCTTTTTTAAACAATATTTTCTTTTATGTTTGTTTTCTTAACCTTTATTTAAGCATAGCAAAATCAAGTAGTGTCGGTAGACTATTCAGGATTATGATTCAGGACTATGATTTTTTAACTTGACAGTCTATGCCGATGTACTTCGCTTGAAGAGCGTGCTCAAAACTTGATACATACAAATGTCTTTCAATAGTCTCAAACAATAAATATTTGATAAAAACTAAGCAGGGATTCGAACGAAGATCTCGTGCGTGTTGGGAGTAGAAACTCTCTCTCTACTGAACCATGTCCGGACTAAAATTAAGCTTCATACAGTACCTTGTTCATCTTTCATTTTAATGAGATAAAAAATAAATAAATTTTATTATTCTTATACATTTCAATGATTTTTTCCCATCAATTTACTTCATTATAGTTTGAACAATTTACTTTGCACGCTTTAAAGATGAAGATGAAATAAAGTTGAAACAATTTTAACTTGCGTAGTTCTCTCTTTCTCTCTCATTATGTGAATCATTTTGTTGGTAAGGACTAGGCGGACGGGCGTGCACAGTCGACGTTATATAGTTGGTAATGGAGCGTGATACAACGCTTCGCTTCGACTGACTAAAAGTGTTCAAATACAACACAATAATGTGATGAGCCTCGTTCTTTCACTTCAACAATTTTCTTTTCCTCTTCTAAACAATATGCCGCAAAATGAAAAAGAAAGAAAAAAAAATCATAAGCACACGCAATGATTTATAAAGAAAATGAAAAATCTGTTTTAAAACAAATTTATAGTTGATAATTATAAAACTGATATAATTTTTTTTTCATGCATGAGTGGAATTTTAATACGTGGCTTGATAAAATATTCATTTGAATTATTCAAGTACAAATTTTTGAAAGATTTTTATTAAAAATCTCTAATATAAAATTTTACTTTGATATTTTCATCAGATTCTATAATTTAAAATTTTAAAGGTCTGATTTTTTAAGTTTATTTTATTAATTAATTAATTTGGTAGAATAATATAACTTTTTAAAATAATATTTGACAGAAATAAGTGCTACAGTAACGAAACAAGTCTAAATTCAATAAATAAACCCATCATTAATCAAGGTAGACTAGTCCACGGTTTCTCTAAGCTGTCAAGGTGAATGCCAGGCTGTGTATATTTAGGCCCATGTATGTGATGTCATGGATTTGGCCGATAAGATGATTATTATTATTATGGTATTATTTTGGTAAAGATTAAAATGTAACTCTCTATGGATATATCAACATTCTGAAAACGTATTTACTTTAATTTTAATGTCGCTTTATTTACTTTTCCAGGTTGATATTATATAATATACAAGACAAATATGTAATTAAAAAAATAACAATATCAAAAGAAATAACTATTAAAATAAAATGTACAGTATGTACTAGAGATAATTTATAAATACAATTAAAAGCAAAATAAGTAAAATTACTTAAATAATAATAACGAGCAGGTATAGAGAAATATATTTCTTTAAGGAAGGCAAGCCCTCATTATAAAGTTTTTTCTTGTGAATATTATATATATATATATATATATATATATATATATATATATATATAGCACTATTATCAAATACACTAACAAGTTAAAGTTAACAAGCACAAAAAATAAATAAAGGCTTTATTTACTTTTTTTTTTTTTTTTTTACACTTTTCAAATGAAAGATAAAGAAAATTTGTGTTAAATTTATTTTTTATATTTATGTTGTTTACATTTTTTTACACATTATTTATCTTTACAGTAAAATGTAAAATATTTACGCACGTTTAGCATTTTTTTTAATAAGCATCCTGTTTCAAAATGCTATTTTTATTCTTAATGTTTTCTTTCTTATGATGTATGACGTGTATAAGGTGAATTCATATGAGCAAGGATAATATATATTATATATATATATATATATATATATATATATATATACGAGTATATATAGAGAGAGACAGAGAGAGAGAGAGAGATGATTAGAACAATATCACCTTGCATTAGTTTTTTTAGTTTTTTTCATCTCACGCAATTTTCTTATAAATATAAAAAACAAAACAAAATGCTTTGCGTCAAAATAAATAAGATTTTCCATGTGTCCGCATGAAAATATTTACCCACATATATGTTTGTTCTGTAAATTCAACAATGACTTGACATTTTTCGGTTATGATAACTAATTAAATGCCTGATTGTACGAATGATATTATTTACTTCTTCCAGTTGTTCAACTTTCAAATGTCTGCTTGCGCCTGCAAGTTTAGTTGCTCCTCGTACCGCACAACAATTTAATAAATATTTATAAATTTTGGTTCATTCCAGGTATTCAGGTAGATAGGAAATATTTTACAAATTGATAATAAGTTGTGCAGCAGGAAAAGTAACTGCTGTTTTTGCAGGCGCAAGCAGACATTTGCAACTGAAAATCCGGTCCCTAAAATGATAATGTAGCCCCACGAGAGAGCGTGGAAATACTGTAAAGTATGCAATTTGCGTGAAAATTCATGTTTATGTCGTCAGAAACATGCAAAAATTAGTATGATGTTGTGCAGGTTGCATAAATCGAATTTTCTGATCACTGCTACGGGGCTACTGTTGGGTTTTGAGACAAACTAATGTTATTTATGTAAATCCCATCAAGTTTTTTGTGATATTAATGCTTTTGTTTTTCTCTGGTCTACTCCTTTAATAATTTTTGAAGAAGAAAAAATATTATTTGATTCCAAACTGATAACAATTCTACACCTAAATATACAAACATATAATAGGCAAAAATATTACTCTATGCTTCACTTTAATATTATATATATGAACGCACGTTCATTTTCATTTTTATCTCATATTGAATAAATTTTGTGAAAATGGAAACTTTTTTTTATAAAGTAATTTATTACTTTACCTGCGTATAAAAAAGTTGTGCAAAACATAAATAATATCAACAATAACAAAATTTGTTTTGTTCAATACATTTTTCATTGTTACCAAAAAAAAGACGGAAAAAATTTAAAATTCAAGTAGCTTTTATGTTAATTCCCTCACGTTATTTATTATGTAATTTTTTTTCTTGTTATGAAAAGAGAATAAAGAAGAAAAAAAATACAGGTAAAAATTTTTATAAGAATTTTTAATCAAGTAATTTCTTTTTACAATGCATATAAGAGCTAAAAACTTCTATAAACTATTTTAATATTGAAATGATTAAACTTTTTCTTCTTATACTATACAACTTATAAAAAGTATAATAAAAAAAGTGGTTTTCATAAAAATTGAAAAAAAGAAGAGAAGTAAATGTTATTATTGCATGACAAAATAGCCAAATGTTTTATTGAAATTAGACAATTAGTGGCATCCCAAGTGAGTCGTCAGTTTTTATTCCCAAATATACCAATTCCATACAGTCACAATATTTTAGTGAATTTTTTTTAATTAAATAAAAAAATATAGTATATATATATTTTTAATTAATTTAAATTTTATAATTTAAAGCTTCACCAATTTCCATTTCAATTATGTGCACAAAAATAAAAAGAGGGAAAATAAAAATACAATTTTTTACGACAGTAAAAAAAGAGGAAGAATTCACTTTTTTTTTTAAATATATTTATTAATGTCACTGCATGTAATCTACGTGCATTGAATATAAGATTTGCTTGACATTCTTTGTCGCCAGTAGAGTGAGAGAAGCTTGATGAAGAAATGGGTATATAAGATGACGTCGTCATCTCAATGCATGATGTAGCTATAGCATGCAAAATACCATGAATAACACGTATATAGATGAAATAAATAAGATTATACATAAAAAAAAATGTATACCATCGTTCTATAGAATTTCAAGAAAGCACGTATGTATAGAATAGATTCAACCTACTTTTTTATATAGTAATATTGAAATATAGTAGAAGTATGTATGTATGTATTATTTTGTATGTATGTACTTCATCATTTTTATGTTATGAAATATATAATATTCTTCAGTGTTCTGTATAAAGGAGATAAGGTATGTGAATTGAAATACTGAGAAATACCAGCAAATATTAATTTAATCTTATATATATATATATATATATATATATATATATATATATATATATATATATATATATATATATATATATATATATATATATATATATATATATATATATATTATATATATATATATAATTATATATATATATATATATATATATATATATATATATATATATATATATATATATATATATAATATTATAGGTATTGAGAGCACAGAGTTTTCCTTTAATACATATTATGTAACAGTATTCCTTTATAAAGAAATATAAAAGTATAAGATTTTGTTGCAGTATATATATAAGAAATACGATATAATTTGTTTAATTAGCTCTTGAGTTTAATTGATACATACTAAAACTATTATATTTCTACAAGAGGCTTTGTTGACCTACAACTACGTACAAACTAATGTAATTAAAATACTGTAAAATACAATAATTTTCAAAATGTACGTACTTCTGTTTTGGAAATTTTAGTTCATCTTGTAGATGTTATTGATGATGGGGTTGAGCAATGTATCGGGCTTGTCAATCACAGATGACGTTGAAAAGGACTAATAAGTACCACTACCGTATTGAGCGACTACGTTATTAGCGTTGAATAATAATAGATCTGTATTTACCACGCATACTGGGATTTTCTAACCTTATAACATTAGCCATAAATGTAAGCCAATAATAATTATACATAAATACAACATTTTTAACATACATAATTTTTTTTTCATCTTTTAGAGTAGCACTAGATAAAATTATTGAAACTAGTTTAGCACAATTAATTTATTACTTTTAATTAGACAGTGATTTTAGCACAATTGATTGATTAATTTTAATTAAAGCCATAGACCACATAAAACAACATGAGTTTTTTAATAAATAAACATGAAAATGGGATCTTCAAAACTGATGACAATTTTTACTAGAATGTTAATGTAGCCCCACGAGAGAGCGTGGAAATACTGTAAAGTATTCAATTTGCGTGAAAATTCATGTTTATGACGTCAGAAACATGCAAAAATTAGTATGAAAATGTTATGCAGGTTGCATAAATCGAATTTTCTGATCACTGCTACGGGGCTACTGTTGGGTTTTGAGACAAACTAAAGTTATTTATGTAAATCCCATCAAGTGTTTTGTGATATAAATGCTTATGTTTTTCTCTGGCCTATTCCTTTAAACAGTGATCAAAACTACTGCAGTAAGGCCGGAAAAAAATATACTAGACAAAGTTTTACGTGTTTTAAGCTGTAATAGAAAAATCACCAACCGTAACAATCTACTGCAATAACATTACAAATACTTGAAAAAATTGTTTCTACCTTCTGCAGTAATTACATTATATATGAAGATAAAATTAAAGTTGATTTATAGTTATAAAACGATGAAGTTGCAGTTAACAGATGCAGTTGAATGCATTACTTTTTGCTCATGTTTGCAAAAACTTATAGTTAGTGTAAGCTTACTCACGTAAACAGACTCAGCAGCTTTGTTGAACTGTGATAATCACTGCGGTTTTTTGTACTTCTACATCTCACGTTCACACTCGCGTACATAATTCAATTTTATCTTGTTTTCAACAGTACAGTATAGTCACTGCGCTTGTATTGAAACTTTGTCCTTCGTTTTATACTTGATACGATACTAATTCAATTTCTGATTTATAATGCACCGTAAGAACGTGAGTATTAAATCATTTTAGAGAATACCAACCTTCAAACTAAAACTTTCCAATGTAATAACACATTTCATCGCATACAGTAGCCTGTGATAGGCAGGAAACTTTTAATGATTTTTCCCCAAAAATAATTGCAAGAAATAAAAGTTTTATCTACCTGTGTTTAAAATTTTTAGGGGGTTAAAGAGACATCTGTAAAAATAAGTAATACATGAAGAGCAATGACGTTTCCACTATTTTATAAGTATACTAACTCAAGATAACTTATTTAAAAAAAATATTATTATGATGTTTAATATTTAAAAATTGATAACCAATAAAACTGAACAAAATTTTAATTATATATAAAAATTGACAACCTATAAACAGTTTTTTTCTTCTTTAGTTTCAAATAAATTCCGGTAAAATGATGCTCTGTGATGACATTAAATGTAAACCTATAAAAACAGGAAAAGGAAGTGCCGGAAGCGGAAATCACGTGACAGTAAAAGTGGGAGAAAACTTCGCAGTAGCAGCAAGCTAGGTCTGAGCTCCTCCCACTTTTAACATCACATGGTTTCCTTTTCCGGCACTTCCTTTTCCGCTTTTTAGGTTTACATAAAATGTCATTAAATTCTTCTTCGCGTCTTAAATAAATCACAAAATAAACAAGTTGTTTTTTTAATCATCAAAGGCCATCAAAATAACTCAAACAATATTTCATGCTAATAATGAATCTTAAATTAATATTACAACGAATATTGGTTCACAGTCAATAGAGAAAACATCACTCAATTATCCTTCATTAATCACGTGAGTTATAAACACTCAAACAACAATCAAGTATTCAAGGGTCATAGTAAACTAATACGTCATTTCTATTCAATCACAGCACTTTGAGCAATTTAAACTTCAACCAAATTTCATATATATATATATATATATATAATATATATATTGATTAAAATGTAACCTTGACTTCTGTATTGCTCAATTAGTAATTATCGACACAACTCCCTTTAATTAAAAACGGATTACAAATGAAACAACTCTTAATATACTATTTAAAAAAAATCTGGATTGTTATACTTGAATTTCAAAGTAAAAAATTTTCAGATTTCAGCAAAAAAGTTTTTAACTTTTTAATTTTAAAAGTGCAAAATTGTAAATCCAGAATGTCTGCTGCAGTTGATTACAAAAGTCTCATTAAATTTTAGTTTTATTATACAAATACAGTTAAATTCAAGTTTATTATCCCATTAATGCAAGTGTTGTTAAGAGCTAAATGTGCTGCATAGAAAAGTTTACATGATGCAATTATTTTATGATTATCTTTTTTTCAATAAGTTCAATATGGGATTTTTATTCTAACAATTAATGATATAAAAATTTTATATAAAATTATTATGAATACTATCTTTTCTCTACCAACAATAAAAAAAAAGGAAAAGTGTAAAAATATAATCTATGATACATAATTTTAAATTCAACATTTTTATAAAATATTTCTTTTTTTTATGCAAAAATTACGTTTTATGAAATGAGCTTTAGGAGTAGTTGTGGGAAGAAGGCTCGTACCTATGAACTGCAAAAGTTAACTCCCTATTAGCATTTGAAACAGGGACTGGAACCGGTTCCGGTTCTTGGAACTACTCTTTGAAAGTGGTCCTGAGAACCGCTTTTAAATAACAGTTGTTTTAGAATTTACAATTTTTTTTATTATACTGTACGTTCCACTTAGAACTGTACATACTGAAAAATAAAAGATAATATACAAAAAAAAAAAAAAAAAAAAAAGGCTATATTTTGTAAAACTTGTGAAGAAGGGCAGATTAAATACAACTTTTTTTTAAGTTTCAGTAATACGCACGAAGCAAAATAAAAAAGTGACTGAGCAGTGCAGGGGTTGGGTCTCAAAAAAGGAATCTCATGATGTGGGTTCATATTCAGGGCAGTTAAAATTTTGAGCGATTTGCATGACCAAAAAAAAAAAAAAAAAAAGTATCGGAGGAGTTTTCACGATGGAGGTTCAGAATTAGTAAAGAAATTCACCAACAAGATAATAGAGTTAACTTTTGAAAAATTCTCATTGTTGTGATACTTAACAGAGTTTTTCAAAAGATAACACTGTTATCTTGTTGACCTTTGAGCGATATGCACGACAGCCAAAACATGAACTGGAACATGAACTGGAACTGCTAAACACCGGTACTTAAAAATCACTTCAAGGAACCGCAAAAATTGCAGGCAGTTTCGGTCTCCGATGTTAAAATCAATAATGATAACTATTATCTATTAAAAATTTCAGGTCCCATGATTATTGTGTATAAGGAAGAAAAAGATACTGAAATTAACAACATTCCTCAGGGGAGTCAAATATTAATATTTCATAATTCAGACTTTTGCTCAGTAACCCCACTAAATATTTACATATTTGAAGCTACCTTATCCTCACTGTACAAAACATTCATGTAGTATTTCTGACTTAACAACTTGCAGACAGATCATCGTAATATCTCATTTCCAACGTACGTTAGCAATAACATCAAAGTAGTTTCATACAGAATAAATTGGTCGTTTGTGCATAATTCCGAAGAAATGTTAGACTTAAATAATTAAAAACCATGCATATAAAATCTTTTAATATATGCACGAATTATACTTTTTTTTATTATTGAAATGAAACAGATGTAGTAAAAAAAAAAAAAAAAAAAAAACTACACATGGCTTCATTCCAAAATATTACTGTAGTTACGGGGTATTAGTTAGATTACGTACAAAAAGTGAATTTCATGTAAATGTGTTCAGATTCAATATAAAATATCGTGTATATATATATATATATATATATATATATATATATATATATATATATATATATATATATATATATATATATATATATATATATATATATATATATATATATATATATATATAGTAGAGGAGAACTTTTATATTTATAATATGGAATTTACAGTAGAGTTTTTTTTTTATTAATTTTTTTTTAGAGAGAGAGAAAATGATAGAGATTTTCTAACTATATAATATACATTTTGAAGTATTTTTTTATGTATGCTATCTAATATAGAAAAATGTAATGCACTGAACCACTGAAGCATGTTTTTACTAGAAAAAAAATTCTATCTATTTACTGCCGAGTACAGTAGCTATTTAATTTTTTATTTACTTAAAAGTTATATAAAATGTTACGAGAAATACTTTTCATACATTGTAAAACATCCACTGCAATATATATATATATGTTGGCAACCATTGCCGAATTCGCTATTGGCCGAAATAAGTGACCACGTCGCGGCGTGGCAATGCATTTTTGCCAAGATCCGAAATGCATCGTAATTTTGACCACGTTTCGGAGTGGTTTTTAACAAATGCCAAATTTTTGGCGAATACATTTTAGCCAGTTCGTGGAGTGGTTTTTGATAAGTGCCACGCTGCAGCGTGGTCAAAATGTTTAATACGCAGGTTACGATATTCGGTATAAGTATGAATAATATCATATATTTTTTTATTATTTTAACACATCATTTTATATTATGGTTTTCAGTTAATTAAAATACTTATAAATTTATAAAAAGGATTTCTTATTAAATTTGACAAAAAAAACTGTATATGGTCATCATTACGAGGCACAAGTGCTGAATTTCGGATCTTGGCAAAATTGCATTGCCACGCTGCGACGTGGTCACCTATTTCGGCCAATGAGCGAATTAGGCAATAGTTGCCAACATATATATATAATTATAGGAACATTGCATTATGTAACGCCGTTTTGAACTATGATCCCTTCCATTAGATGAGGTTGTGCTTTGATATTAGGGAGGGTAAGCCGGTAAGGGGGTTAAAACAAGAGCATAGCAACATAAACAAATACATAAACTGTACGTTTCAATGTTAAACTGCAGTAGATAGAACTGTAACCAAGTTTATATAAACGGATTGTTTGATTCTCTGTAATATTTGAATTGCAGTGGATTTGAATTGATGTTTTGTGTTGAGTAATGCAAACGTTGCCTATTGTAAGACTTGAACAAACACATATGTGTGTGCAACGTTCAATATTGAAGCTCGATTCTATAAATATATAGCTATATACATATATATACATACATACAGTACTATTGTATCAAACCTCAGGGTAACTTTGAATAACTGAATGACTGAATGATAAAATATTTATATTATACTTTATATGTAATCAATGCAAAAATATAAAACATTCTCTCTCTCTCTCTCTCTCTCTCTCTCTCTCTCTCTCTCTATCTCTACTTTTTGCAATAAAGTTTCAATTTACCTTTTTTTAAATTTCATTTTTTACCTTGTAAACCAATTACATAAAAATTATGCATTGCATGTATTGTTTTTTTATACATGGCAGTTACTGTTTAGTGAATACATGAAAGATAAATATACTTTCTTTTAAAATTATTACTTTTATTTTGCTTTCAATGTCAATATTAAGTTAATAGTTGAAAAGTGTTTTAAAAAATAGTTTAGCAATAGTAAAATGTATAAATAAAATCGTTTTTAATTTTTGGTATTTTTTTTTTCTAATTTCTTTGCTCATGAGCATGCATGAGCATGCATGGCTCACGTGTCAAATGGAAAGGCTTTGTAATTTAAATATATTTTATGAAAAAGAAATTCTATGTTTTGTTAGCAGAATTAGCCGATAGGGTTTTGTATTTTAGCTCTAAAAAAATAATAATTAAAACATGTGTTCAAAATAAACATATTGTTGTTGATTTTTCCTTGTGCAAAATAATTATATGAGAGTCCTTAGGGGCAAAAAAAAAATTAATAATAAAAAATAAACAAAATTATGAGAAAATTAATTTTTTCCTGACTTAAATTAGCATGATTTTTGCGTTACATACATCAATATTCTTAAAATTTTGTGATGATTTATTTCTGCACGAAACATAAATGTTTTTGCTAAAGAGGTTTGTAAATATATTTTTGATCTGTAATGCTTCAAAGGTAAAAAAAAGTAATGATAAAAAATGTGATTCTTGAAATAAGCAAGGATTTTCTATTTCAATGGTTACATTATCATAGCAAATATAGAGCCATTTTTTCAAACCAATCATAAAACTTGTACTCGATCAAAATTTTTTTTTTCTGTTTATCTATTTTAAACACTTTTTTTTTGGTAATAATAACTTGTAATCATAAAATATATTATTTATGATCAACTAAAAAACACAAAATACACTTATGTACAAAACAGCAATAAAATTTTATACAAATTACAAGTATAAACTTTCATTAGATTAGAAGTTTTATTTTATATACCATATTATACTTTAGTAAAAAAATATACATATACATATATATAACAAATTGATATTTTGACTTTTAAAGATCATATAAATTAAAAATAAAGTTACTTTTATAATTTGTGTTAAACATTACATAAACTCTATGTATATTACAACATGAAATAATAATATTTTCTTCTTGTGTATTTAGAAAGTTCCCTAGTGACTTATATAAAGTTCACCTTTATGCATATTAAGAGTACATTATTAAAGTTAAAAAGCATAAGCTACAGCATTAATGTGGCCAAAGTCTTTGTTGTAAACTTGAGTACTACATTCTAAAGTTTACCTTTTTTTTTGTTTACAAATGATAATAATAATATGCTTTATGTATAGAATGAAAAGGATAAAAACTACGGTTATATAGTTTAAACTTTATTCTAGATTATAAGTGAAATTTCTAAAGTTATTGTGTGTTACAACATACAATAAAAAACAAGTACGTTTTTATTGTTCTAGAAATGACTTTGTTGCGCAATAATAATTGCATTTCTTTTGTGTTGTATATGTTTTATTATTTTTTTTATTATGTAGATATTGCTGCAGTTGAAAGCTAGCATGTTATTGCTTGATTATTTTTTTTCAAAAAGTATTACTGTATAAGAGTGTTGTGTATGTATGTGTATATCTATCTATACACTTTTGAAGCACTGAACTAGGTTTTAAAGCTGTGAGAGTTGGAGCACGCTTCTCAATAAGTCAATCACAGGTGGTGAAGTGGACACAACATTGATCCGTAATTTCTTATCCTTTAGTTCTGCGGGACCACTTTTTTAACACGTTGAGTAAAAGCATATAATAATAACGATAAATCACCTTCACAATTTTGATTTGGGGTGATTTAATGTTGTAGGAATTATCCCTGTGTATATTTATATATCTTCAATATTCAAAGTTGTTGTTGTTGTTGTTGTTGTTGTTGTTGTTGTTTCAATATTTTTTTTGAATCTAGACCATCTAAAGCAAAATCTCTCCAGATTGTAGGTTAATATGGGAATTACAATACAGATCACCATTGTCATATTGTGAATAACTCAAATTTATTATCAAAGTTTAAGACTTTAAGGTCAAAAACCTCTATGCATGATTTTGTGGGAAAGAACCGTTTTACAAAGCCGTAATAAAAGAAGATTTTTTTTTATTGTAATGAAAAATAAAATATTCTAATATTTCAATGGTAGTGATGTAATTCACACGTGTCTGTTTAAATTTACCTTAAACGTTAAAAATACGTATCTGACATACAGGCTCAATTTATATGCAAAACTTTTTTTATATATACATATAAAGGAAAATATAAAGCTATGCCAAGTAAGAAACAAGAAAGGTGAAAAAGTTTTGTTGTTTTTATAAAATTGCTGATAAAATTTTGTTGATGAAAATTGATGTTATTTATGAGTTAACAGTTTGTTTTAAGTGCAAAGAGGTACTAGGTTCAATTTATATTGTTGTTAGTAAAGTAAAGGTGGAGATGGCAAAGGCGGATACCAAATACATTTTCATCACTATAAACAACTCAACCACATGCTTACCAAGTCTTCTTTACTGCTCATGGCTCGATCTCTTTGAAACTACCACCCACTCAAGCAACAAAAATAACACACACTTTCTGTGCAGTATTAACCCCCACAGCGCTCCCACTCACCAGGCCGCTCAGACCACAGATGCAAAAATCGTAAAAAGGGTGAAATGGAAACAAAGAAAAAAACAGTCGGAATAAAGAAAAAGAAAAAAAAAAAAAAAAAAAAAAAAGGAAAAACAACAACTAGGCTTTGAATAAGAGAAAGAAACAAAATCGTGTGTGTGTATGTGTGTGTGTTTATGTGTATATAAACCTAAAATTTGTAATTTTGTGCTACCAAATAAAGTAGTCAAACGAAACTAATGAGTAATGAGTATTGAATACCATGCAAAAAATATTTTATAAATGATACTACTTTTTGTCTATGATTATTATTTGGTGTTACAACTCTGTCTCTCTTTCTCTCTCTACATTTTTCAATATTTGTTTATTATTTCAATACATTTTTGTGACCGGGAAACAAATTGAAATTTATACATATAACGAATCGACTAAGTTTTGTTCTAAAAAAAAAAATTACTAAACTACTAGAATGGTTGGAATAATTATCATAACAAAATTTACATTACAATATAGGATCTATGCATTCATGTTTAAGTTGACGCCATGCTGGATTACTCAATAACATAGGCAGCATAGGAAAATAACTAATTTTTCCAGTTTTAAAATATTAATTAATATTTTTAAGGGCATTAATGATGTTAATAGGTTGAATTAGTACCTCAAGTATATGAGAAAGGTAATTAGAACAAAAAATTAACCAATTTTCCAAGGAAAATAGCCAGCAGCGAAGTTTGTCCTATGTTGAGCAATGTTATTCATTACTCGAGTATGGCGTAGTACTATATTTTAAGCTTTAAGCATACAATTTTAAGTTGTGGTGTAAAGAATGTCATTAAGAAATCCTAATTTATTTTTAGGTAAAAAAAAACACTTTAAACCAACATTATAATTATAAAATGTCACATTCACAGGAGCATTAAATTAAGTCAGAGTATTAATTAAACAAAAAAGCAGATATAAAATCTGTGCTCACATGTCACATGACGTTTTTGTCAAAACATGACTTGGAGCTACTTTTTACAAATTTAAAGAAAGTAAATTTTAAATTTATTGTTACTTCAAAAGCTATTAATGATTTATAAGTCTGAAGGACTAGAAATTTACTTATAGATTTTTCGATTTATAATAATTATTAATTATTATCAAGAAAATTTCATGTTTGTACGTTTCTCGAAGCCTTAAATAATAAAAAAATATATTTATAAAATTAAAATAGAAAATGTTATTAATAAATATCAAAGCTCGTGCTTGCTAATTAATTATGTAATATATTTTGTAATTTAATTTTATAAGCCAAAGATCGTTCAATGTGAAAACTTTTACATTTTGATATAAAATATAATGGGGAAAAAGTTATATATTTCACGTTGACAAAATTTATAATGGCAATCAACCTTCATATAAGACAGCAATGAATTATTACATTTTTTTTTCAACTGAAAAAATATCTATTAAAGCTTACCAAGTTTTATTACCCAAACTAAAAAAAAAAAAAAAAAAAAAAAAAAAAAAAAAAAAAAAAAACATTAAAAAATCTATCAAAATGTTAAAAAATTCAAACTTTTATTTTTACTTGGTATTGTCATTCGAGAAAGTATGATCCTGAAATTAAATTCTTTTCTACCGTCTGTTTTTTTGTATTATCTTTGCTTCTCAGCTTTTTCTTCTCAGGTGTGTGAGAGATAGCTGAGTGCGAAGAGGGAGAGAGAGAGAGAGAGTGAGAGAGAAAGCGAGAGAGGAGACGGTGACGACGCGAAGGAATTCGAGTCGCTGAGAAAATTGAATTCCCCAGAGAACGTATATCATCCCTTATACAATATTACGCAAACACGAACATAATTCAATCTAAAATCATACAACTTTTACAGTATAAAATTTCTTATACTTTCTTTCTATTACTTGCCCCCTCCTCTTTTTTTCAAATTTCTTTAAAATACTAAAAAGATGCAACATTTTAGTGATATATTGATATATGAGGAAAAGAAATATATAAGTTATGTGGAGAGCAAAAGAGAGATTTGTTGGATTTTTATACAAAAATATCTAAATAATCAATTCACGTATATCTTTTGGGTTTAAATAATTTACTGAAGTTCTTAACTGATTTATTTAGAATAAAACGTTGCATCACAACTTATTTTAATAGAAAAGGCTTAAGTGTATATAATATTGTTTGCAATAATAGTTATACAAAAGAATTTAAGATATTTTAAACGAGGATAAATTATTCACGCATTTATTTGTTTTGTAAAACTCAAGATATTTCACACATTTTGATTTCGTGTATATTGCATTCCTTGTGTCATAGAATATGGTACTTTACAACGTCTACAGATACCAAAACCTTTTTCTCTATACAAGTAAAATAGAAGTACAAGAAGAAGACGAAGAAAAAAATAACGAGTTCCATGGACATTCAAATGTATCTAACAAAACTGAGTAAAAAAAAAAAAAAATTCTTAAAAGAATTTAATAAATTCCTTCGAGGTTTGAAAGAAAAAGAACTGTGTTTGTTTATCATTATACTGAAAATCGTTTGAAGCCGAGATTTTCGTGTACAACTGAGCAAAAAGAAGTCAAACGACGAAGAATGTTGAAAGATTATAAACATGGCTTCGTGTTAGACGTAAAACACGACGTATATGTAATCGGTTTTATAATGTGGTGTATGATGTTTAAAAATATCCATATATTAACTTACAGAGGAAATCTCTCTCTCTCTCTCTCTCTCTCTCTCTCTCTCTCTCTCTCTCTCTCTCTCTCTCTCTCTCTATGCTAACTTATTAATATTTTATTTCGAAGAGAAAAGGTATTTAAAGGGCCAACTCCAGAATAAAGAAAACTGAATAAATTTTCGTAATGTAAAAATAAGGTCACTTTTTGATGTAGTATAAACGACCGTAAATAATACACTGATAAAAAAATAGTACACTGAGAGAGAAAGTCTCTAATTTTTATGCTAAAATTAGAGAGAATGTACAGCTCTGACCAAAAGTTTAAGAACGGGACAGCGGCGGCCGCAGCGTTTTCCCATAAAGATAACAAAGTGTGGTTGCCTATACAAATCGTTCTCAAACTTTTGGCCACAGCTGTACAATTTGTTTTGATGGGACAACAAGCAAGGCATGAGATAGAAAAACATCGGTCCGCATACAACACTTTACTTACTAAAACATATAAAATATTTGTTCATTGCGCTTTGTTATAGATATGTAACTGTAACTCAATATTACCATAGTATGATATTACCTTTGTTTACAAAATAAATCGTAATAAATAATACTTGAGCAGGAAACATTATTATGATGAATCACCTAAAATACCATAAATATCTTTATATTTATTATTCTTATAGGAAAATAGAAAAACTGGCAACATTATAACAGAGATAACAGGTATATAAGGGAAAAACATAACGCTTAAATAAAATAGAGAAGAACGGTCATACAGTGTTGCAATTCATTCGATTATCATGAAAGTTTTTGATTGGCGTTCGGTACAAACAAGTTTTAACAATATTTGATTTTAAAAAAATTATGTAACATATTTATATAAAATGCTACATATACGAGAACCTTAAAGGGGTAGTCAACAATGGCTTTTTTAATAGTGGTCATCGTGTTATTAAACCTCCCGAAGTTGCGATCTTAAAATTTTAATTATTAACGCGCTGAGAGCAACCGCCGTTTAGCGACTTAGAACCTATACGTCACAGCTATAACTTGCTCTCACGCTAGCTTGGCGCAAGCAGAAGTTACCCTGCTTATTTTTGCTCTCGCAACTTGACATCATATTTCACGTATACATATAAAATGTTTTAATGGCTTTAGATATATATTAAAATAATTTACGTAAAGGTAAGAGTAACTCCTCAAGCTGAACTCCTCACCAAGCTAGCATGAGAGCAAGTTGTAGCTACTAAGTCGTACCAAGTACTAAGTCGCTAAACGGCGGTTGCTCTCAGCGCGTTAATAATTAAAATTTTAAGATCGCAATTTCTGGAGGTTTAATAACACGATGATCACTGTTAAAAAAGCCATTGTTGACTAAACCTTTAACAAAATTTAAAATCTAATCAGCAATCATTTTTTATCTTTATTGTATTGTAAAAACAACTCTTTTATGTGAATGGATTTTGGTCGAGTACGCAAAAAATAAAGTGACATATCACATAAAATTTTATGTAACTAATTAAATATCTTCATGAATTATTCTGCATGTTACGTCGATTTTGTTGCATAAAATTGCTATGAATCCAACTAAAAATAGAACAATAAATGAATGTGTATACTACTGTATTTTTTCATTGAGTTATAAATATATAATTAGTCAATTCTATTAAGTATTAAAGCATGAAGTATTGCATTACAATTTTATGCTTTTGTAGATTAATCAACTAAATATTGTTTTGCTATTTTAATAGTATATCAGTTATTAATCTACTATAATAAAATTTGCTTTATATTACTGATTTTATTTTATATTAAAATGATATTTAAAAATATAATACTTGATATCAAATTTATGAAATAAAATTTTACGTTATATAAATTAATTATGTAACATAAAAGAAGATAAATAAAAAACGAGGTATTAAAAATTAAATGATTTTAAGTTTATTTTTAATAAAATTTAATCCTATTACAAATTAGAAGTGCGAATTATAAGGCAGAAATTTGACAAAAGCAAAAAGGTATTATTAGGAAGAAATAGCTTGCAAAAAGGTATTTTAAAACAGAAAAAAAAAAGAAGAGAGAGAGACAGAGAAAGAGAGAGAGAGAGAGAGAGAGAAAGAGAGAGAGAGAGATGAAAGCAGAAGAGGCAATAAAGACGTCACCCACCAAACTCACTACTTTCATTTTTCCTCTCTCTCTCTCTCTCTCTCTCTCTCTCTCTCTCTCTCTCTCTCTCTCTCTCTCTCTCTCTCTCTCTCTCTCTCTCTCTCTCTCTCTCTCTCTCTCTCCCTACGACATCCAATGTAGAGAATTTAATAGTAAGTTTTGCTCTTTTAATGAAATCACCCTCACAACTGAACCGTCTTATACAACCTCCTCCTTCGCTGCTCTTACGTATTCGACGTTTGTAATACTCTTACCAGAATTTTCATTAATTGCGCTTTGTCTCTTCAATTCTTTGTCTTTAAACTTTAAAAAACTCGCTTGCTGTTTTTCTTTCTTTGCAGTCTGTCTTTTAACTTTTTTTTAACTATTTTTTTTAATTTTCTAATAAAGTTTAAATGAAAAATTAAACAATTGCTATAAATATCTCTCATGTCACAAAAATGAGAGAAATAGAAAAAAAAGTTGTGATCTATTGTGCTGTATCAACGTAGTATTTTTATTTGATGATGATTTTGATGATATAAGAGGATTCAGAGGATAATCTTGGTTGTTTGGATTAACATCACGCTTGACCGTTACCGAAAGAAGAAAAAACCTCAATTTGCTGTGTTTACGTATAAGTAATCATAGAAATTGAGGCTTTATTACACAAAGCGAAAAAAAAAAGAGGTTTTTGTGGAGTATTTCATTGCCTTAAGAGCTAAACTCACGAGAGATTTTATAGAAAATATCGAACTTTTTTCTCCTCTCTCTCTCTCTCTCTCTCTCTCTCTCTCTCTCTCTCTCTCTCTCTCTCTCTCTACCACCATACTACTACTAAGTTGGTTCAAGCGTATATCTTTTTGAAGAATCGTTCAGAAAGTTTTATTCCAGTTTCATATTGGCAAGTAGAGTTATAGCTCTATCTATAATATTATACAGGCAGTATACTCCAACGTAAGCGAAGTAATACGATGTATTACTATTTTGCAGCCTTTCTGTGCTGAATTTTTATGTTTCGAAAAAGAAGAAAAAAAAAAAGATTTTTCAAGAAAATGTATTTCAGATTTATCTTCATAAAAAAAACTTTTTTTTTATACGTGTTATTTTTAGGTAAAAACTCATACTTTTAGGGAATTAAGTATTATGTCATAAATATATCGATAAAAATGTATCTATATATAATATTATTACTTGACTAGTTTATAGGGTAGATATATAAATATATCACCTAATATAATTATATACTGTGAGTATCAGTCATAACTTTAGAGTTTTTTATGAAACAATTTAAGAACTAAATGTAAGATGACGTGAATTTTAAAATGGATGAGACGTATTTTATATTTGAATATGATGTAAATATTAGCAAATACATAAAATATATTATAATAATATATTATATGCGGGAAAGAAGAACAAAGAACATAAGGTGTACTTCATATCTTAAAGATTCAAAAAAAAAAAAAAAAAAAAAAAAAAGATGAAACGAAAGAAAGAGCATCTTGTTTTTGTGAGAGTCACAAGTAGAGAAAAATGAGAACTCTAAATTACTCACGCAAACGAAACAAAAAAGAGACGCCTTTATATATTTATACACATCAAGTCTCAGCACAGTTCTCTCTCTCTCTCTCTCTCTCTCTCTCTCTCTCTCTCTCTCTCTCTCTCTCTCTCTCTCTCTCTCTCTCTCTCTCTCTCTCTCTCTCTCTCTCTCTCTCTGTATCTCACACACCCTCTAAACAATCTATACTTTCATTTTTTCTCCAGTTTCCAAACAAAATGAAGACAATTTTAAATAAAAAATTTGGTGCACACTTTTTTCTTTTGATTTTTCCTTTCCGTTTTTTCATTCAATTTTAACTTTTTCTTTCTTCTCCAATTTTTGACACAACTCGCCCATAAAAAAGTTTGTTCTTGAAAAAATAATAACAATAATAAAAAAAAAAAAAAAAAAAAAAAGCTACAGAATATTTTATAAGGTCGCAAAATATTTTCTTATTGTTTGTTAAAGATTATTGTAACAAAAGTTTTCACTTTCTCTTTTGAAATTTTAAACTTTTCAAACACAGGAAGTAATTTACTGATTGTTTAAAAAAAAAAAAAAAAAAAAAAAAAAACTTTTTCAAAATAAATTTTAAGAAATATTTTAAATAGATTAAAAAGAATTATAATGGATTTAAATTAAATAGCAAGAAAATGTTGAAAATAACGTCTTGTGAGAGTGGCATGAATATTTCATATTGGTCGTTAACTGAAGCCTGCTTTTCAATGTAAAAATGTACCCAGAAAATATTTTTTTCTTTCTCTTAACCTTCATTACATAAAAGATTTTTTTTAAATAAAAGTAGAGAGAAAGATGAAAGCAAAAATAAAAGAAAATTAAATGAAATGATTGCATAAAAATTATTTAAAAATTTCTCCCAATCTGTTCTAACTTCAATTGTAATCGAATTTTGACTTTTTTAAAAATTTTAATAAAAGAAAAACAAATCTGTATTTGTAGGTTCTAAGAGGCTTTTTTTAGCAACAAAAAAACGTAGAAGAAATTTTATTAAATTAATTTTTTTTTTTTGCTAAACATAAAGTGTAAATGTAGTGTTCGCTAAAGTCATTCACGAAACCACTCTTATTTTCTTGGGATGTAGCCAAGAAATTTGCAATGATACAATATAAGCAGTTTGCTAATTTTGAAAAAGAGACATTTTAGGAACGTATAGAGTCAAGATTACGGTTTCTATTTTCAGGATTACTATAGTATTTTAATTAATATCGGTAATGCTTATTTACTATTAAAATTATAAATATATTTAAAATTATTACAACTAAAAATTAAAGTAAGATATTATTTTATTGTATAACGTTTCAAATTGAAAGTTCAAAATATTAAAAAAAAAAAAAAAAAAAAAAAAAGTTTCTGAAAGTTTATATAATAAATTATATTACATATAAAAAAGAGTGTAATCTCAAAATAAATTTATTTACAAAGTTTAAAGAACAAATTTAATTTTCCTCACATATAAGTTGTTTACAAATTTTATTATTTTCGTATTACATGATACTTTAACTAGTATAGTTTATGTAGTTTTAGCTAGCGCACATTACACGACGTATACGTGTGTTAAAAGCATTAGTTGTAGATAGTATAGAGTTTAACTTTATTAGATATAGAGTAAAGCAACAAGAGCAGCGAGCAAGCAAGCGAGCAAGCTAGATGAACGTGATTGTAACCTAAGCATGTAATATACACGAAACCAAGGAAATAGAGTACACTCAAATTGGCGAAAAATTTTAGAGAGAAAAAAAAAGTAATGTTTTGTATTATACACACATCAAATTTACAGAGTACACTGAAATTCTAAAAGAAAAGCTAGCAAAAAAACAGATCATAATTTTTGTAATATAAATTAGCACCAAGCCAACAGAGTTCACTGAATTTGATTGAAGAAATTAGAACAAATAAAAAAAAAAAAAAAAAAAAAAAAAAAAACAGGGGGAACATAAAAGCTCTGCCTAAACAGAATATACATATGACTTTGCAAACCCAACTAAAACTGCAACTATTACTTGTCTCTTAAACTTGCAAAGTAACAGCGTAACACATGTCAGATAAAAAAAAAAAAAAAAAAAAAAAGACTACGTGTTTATAATCAAAAAGTTGCGACATTTGACCTGTCAGACTTTTAAAAAATGTAAGAGTATTAACTTTTACGTCTCGTAATACCTAGTTTTCAGGAAAAATTAATCCCGTTATTTCCTTGTACAGTACAGTACTGTACATGCTCTTTTGCTCTTTATATTGTAGGAAATATATGCATTAGAATTCAGCATGAAGATGCATTCATATTATAGCGACGCAAATTGTCACGCGGAGAAGCGCATCCTATGTAATTTGAATACAACTGTCATAGTGCGTAAAAGTTTATCACGGCAGAGTATTATGCATGGAATTGTTCTACGTAATACAGCCGCTGTATTTAAATTACATTACGCGTTATCACGCGATAAAGCAGTATAACTGTTGTAAAGTAGCCAAAAAGTGATTAATATTATACACATGACCATTGCTGATGGTGTTGATTTGGGAACGTTGAAAAGTCAGTTCTGCATACTCTGTGATCTCTGATAATATTATATAATACTTACATACACTTATGTAACATGGAAATAAAAAAGAGGAAACAATCCTGGTCATGATATCCACTAGAATTTCTCTAGAGATTTTGTGATATAAACCATCAAAATATATATCGCTTAGGTTATAGGTAATGATGATAGTATATTCTGCATTATTATCGTACGAGGAGGTGGGGGTATTCTCTAAGTCCCTTCACTAATAATAATAATAAGGAAATAACATGCGATATCAACTACGCACCGTATTAGCTCTGCATGCGCATTACCATATTATAGGTACTGTAAATAAATTTTAATTAAGTAAATTTTATTTACACATTTGAATATTTTTCTAGCATATAAGTATGTGAAAAGCTATACATTAGAATACATACATTGCAATGAATTAAATTCTAGTTACGGCTGTGTATAGAATTAAATAATAACATAATCAATCTTGACTACATTTTTTTTTTCAATTTTAGTTAATTATAGGATTGTAAATTAGTTTAATGTTAAATAGGGTTGTCAAGCTTAATTAAGTTGTTGATTTTTATCTTTTTTTAATTATATACTTTATCACATAATGCACATAATTATAAGACTCTGAATTGGAGCAAATATAACAATTTGAAATTATTGAATAAATACAACAAATACAGTTTATTTTAGTCCACTTAAAAATTAATGAAAAAAAATACAAAAAAAGCATTTCATAAAACAATTGATAGTTCTCCGCTCTATAGGCAGACAAGACAGTCTACAATAAAACTCACCTCAATAAAATTTTTAACATTTCCTAGTATTGGAAATGGATTCACATCATTATTTATTTTGTTTTCAAAACAGAAAAAAAAAAAAAAAAAAAAAAGTTCAATATCATGGGATTTACGATAAAAACAGATATACAAACAAAGAACATAACATTTTATACAATGCATGGTCCCATATTTTAGTTTTATTATTATTTTTTTTATAAGCTTTATACCCGTAATTAGGAAACTAAAAACAAAAACATAACAACAAAAAGATAAATGTAAAAGAAGATAAAAGTGACGTTAGTGAAAAATAGGAAATCAATGTTTATTCCCAAACACGTAAAATTGAAAACCACTGAGTTTCAAATATTTCAAAATCAATACCAAATATAACAGTGAAAATATTATTGGTCTTACTATTATTTATTTGTATATAGATTTTTTTTAATGTTTATTTTCAATATAACTTTTATATTAAATAACAAAAATTGTTAATAACTTTGTTATTGTTACATTATTTAGTAGCAGAAAATTTTGTGATGGTAAAATTACACATATGGGATTAATGCGGATATGAAAATTTAAATATATGTGAGAGTTTTATTATTATTATTTTTTTGTTTTAAAAATTACATTTATGATTACTATTATTTACATGTATATTATAATAATATGTTTGAAAAATAATACTTAAAAAATGTGTTATATATAATTATATAGTAGGATGGATATTTATAACGAAATATTATACTGTTTAAATAATCCAGGGACTGGATCCGGATCCGGATCCGGATCCTCGATAGATCCGCTAAAAAATAAGAGGATCCGGATCCGAGGATCCCGGATCCTCGAAAAAAATAAGAGGATCTGGATCCGGGATCCAGGATCCTCTTAAAAAATAAAAGGATCCGGATCCGGGATCCCAGATCCTCAATAGAATAAAAGGATCCAGATCCGGGATCCAGGATCCCCGAAAAAAATAAAAGGATCCAGATTACAGTTTCAGTTAAAATTTGAAATAAATTTGTGAACATTTTTTCTTTTTTTTTTTTAATTTTATTATTAATTTTTTTTTTAGTATTCATCTGTAATGATTTTTTTTTTTTAATATCCTATGCTTATAAAAAAAAAATTTAAAAGAAAAACTTATAAATTATAAAACTTTTAAAAAGTTTTTAAGAATTTTTTCGTAAGCTATATTAAAAATTAAGGTTTACAGTTTACACACACCATAAACAAGTTACAAGAACTCATTACAATATTAAAAAAAATTAACGTAAAGACGTATGTTAGTTGAAAATAAATCTGTTCAATTATAAAATGAGTAATATCATTGCAAATTCGCGCGAAGTAAATTCAATTTTATTTTTAGATAAAAATAAAAATAAACGGACCTGAGATCCGCGAAAAAAAAAATAAAAGGATCCGGATCCGGGATCCCCGATAAAATAAAAGGATCCAGATCCGGGATCCAGGATCCGCGAAAAAAAATAAAAGGATCCGGATCCGGGATCCCGGATCCTCAATAGAATAAGAGGATCTGGATCCGGGATCCAGGATCCGCAATAGAATAAAAGGATCTGGATCCGGGATCCCAGATCCTCGAAAAAAATAAGAGGATCCAGTCCCTGAAATAATCATAATGGGTAAAAAAAAAGGGGGGGTTCTGTCTGTTACTACCCCAATCTCTGTCTCTGCATCATTCCTCAACATCATAATAACGAAACAACATGTTGTTGTTGTTGAAAGTAAAGTATAATCTACAGGCGCATTTTACTACCTAAAAATAAAACAGAATAAAGGTAAAATTACATAGCCAAAGAGTTGATAACGCTCTTCAAAATTGGAGCTAGCTTCTGCTCCACAATCTGAGTACTAAATTTGGATAGAAATCTGCACAATTTGAAAAAAAAAAAAAAGAAATATACTCCATAATAAACAGACAAGTTACCTTAACAAAAAAATGTAATTATTTTATAAGGTTCTTTTGATTCTCATTTAAATTCACTGTACGAAAAATAATGAAGCAAAAAAAACAAAAATAAACAACAAATAAACAAAAAAAGTAAACAATAATAAGAAGAAAAAAATGTAAAACAATTTTTTACTTATTCAATACACTTTTTGTATTAAATCTTACTAATTTATTTCTTAAAAATTTAAAAATAAAAACAAAACAGTTTGTTTACTTGTAATATGTCTCATTTTAAGACTTGATTTTCTTAGCGTATTCTCCATTAAAAGTGTATTTTTTAATTGTAGTTTAGCTTCAAAGAAATACTTATCATAAAACCATGCATCACACTCCCCAAATATTTAATTTTTTGTACTGAGAATATGAACAATTTATTGATAATTATAAAATTATGATGCATGAATATAAAAAAGTAGAGAGAGAGAGAGAGAGAGAGAGAGAGAGAGAGAAATTTCTAACATGTTAAATAAAATGAAGCCATTCAATTAAAAAAAATGTCATCTTTTTACACATAAAACAAAGTAAAATATTTTTGTAAGCTACGTACAGTATAATAAATAAAATAATACTTTATAGCTTTTTGTGTTCAGTTCATTTTCCAATCAATATAATTCAGTGTTCCAGTCGAGTAAAGCAGATAATACCTCAATTTTATTGTACAGTATATACGTACTATTACATTGTGTACCATATATATATATGACTATATAGAGCTGTTGGTCGGTCATATGGGTTTTAGTTTACAAAAGTAATAAATTCACATTTCACTTTTTGATATATGTTTGCAAAAAAAAAAAAAAAAAAAAAAAAAAAAAAAAAAAAAAAAAAAAAAGAGAGAATATATATATAAATATTTTTTTTTGTGAGAGAGGAACATCAAACATTTACAGAGAGAGAGAGAGAAATACATATTTTTCTTGTTGTTTATGAATGTATGAAGAGCTATAAAAAAACGAGGACGTTTGTAGTAAAGTTTTGTCGTATATATTTTGTTGTTGCAGAGAACTTTTGCTTATATTTTACATTCTGTATGCACACTACATAACAACAAAAATATTTATATGTCATATACGTATATGTTGCTATTTTTATTTGTTTGACTACTGCACTTATTATTTTTCTCTTGGTCTGTTTGTTGTTTTCCGCAATACACATTCTGTTCTAATATTTTAGAAACATAAATAGTAAATATATACTTGGAACTGTAAAGCAAGATTTTCTTCTTCTTAAGTTCAATTATAAAACTTCAAGTTTAAAACAATATTTATGAGAAAAATATAATATGATAAAAATTCTGTTATCCATTTTCCGAAATATATATATAAAATTGTGTATATTCTTTCTTAAAATCTGCAAAACAAATGAGTTAAATATTTAAAAAGAGTTGTCAGATGTTAAATATTTCAAAATTATGATCTTATATAGCGCTATCAAACTTGTTATTATTTAAAACTTATTTTTTCAGTTATGTCCGACTAATATCATTTGTAAGACAAGATTATCATTTTATAAACTTTTCTATTTACAAAGAAGTTACACACGATTTAGATTTTCTGATCTACATAATTACTCTGCACAAACAATACATAGACTTGTCTGCTTCTTAATTATTAAATAATTTAGATGTTTGTTTTCATCAATAATTTATGGTATAGAGACTGCACTGTTTTAAATAATGTAGAATATTTGCTATTGCGAGTATATTTTCAATCGTTTTTTTATGTAAAAAAAAAAAAAGAGTTGATAGGACGTGTAGCCCTAATACTCGTGCAGTTATTGTCCCTACAGTTTGCAATTGTAAATATTTATCATACGTATTCTTATAACAAAATAAGTTTATGAATATTCATATAATAATAAGTTTTATAAGAAATCAAAAGCAAATTTTATTGAAATTAATTCAAAATTTAATTTAAAGTTAATTATAACCAAAGTATATAAAACCATTTCAGAACGTCGTCGTATTACAAAAGTTTTCAAACCCACCATATACTTAAGTCCTTCAAAGTATATGTATATAATATAGAGAGAGATAGCAAATTATATACAGTAAGTATAAAGTCACTTCTAATTTCACATTGTCCATTGAAATTATTAAGCTTTTGAAATACAACACTGTATAAAGCTTCATGTAATAGTTTATACATTATATATAATATAGTGTTTCATATAACATATAGTTGCTATAGTGAGCAATCTGAATCCTGATACTCTTTAATAAAATACATTACAGAGAGAGAGCTGCTGTATAAATTATATACCTGCATAATATGATAACATTCAAATTACTTGCACATTACATAAGCATATTATAATGTAAATATAAATATATATATATATATATATATATATATATATATATATAATATTATTTATTAATTCAAAAATAAATAATAAATAAAAGCTTTACAATATTACCAGTTTTTTTTTAATCCATAACATTCTATTGTTTAAAAATACTACTATTAATCAAAGTTTAAAAGTAGATAAATATGTTTAAAGAAAAGTTTTAAACATTGATCCTTTCTTAATGCTAAAGTAATAAGACTTGGAAACTTAATACACAGTTTTGCAATGTTTTTAGTATTGTAGGGGTTGTGACGTCACTAAGCGTTGAAATTTTAACGAAAAATGTTAGTCACGTTACTAGCATAGGACCGAATGAAAAAAATATAGATATGCAACAACTTTTATACGTTGCCCCGAGTAGTCCTAGCTAGTTTTTTGGACGTAATATACCTATGTATAATTATATTGTCAACGTTTAGTGATTTCTTAACCGTTTATTCTGTACAAATACTTAAAACATTGCAAAAACATTCAGCGCTTACTTTTTTAACGTGTTACCAAATTCATTTGTTCATTTCTCTCTTCTAAACAGTTCTGAAATAAAATTGTATTAACTTAGGTGTGTATCTCTCAATTAGTCAAAACTTAGAAATTATTGTTAACTCATCTTATACAACAAAACATTTTAACACGAGACACAATAAAAAAATATATTAAAAAATTAGACCTTATTAAGATATTCTCCACACATTATAAAAAAAAATGACACAAAACATTTTCCATGCTTTTTTATACAAATTAACATATTTTGAAATACTTTTGGCTACTCATTGTTGTTTTTATATAATATAATATATGTTATTCTAAATAATTTTAACAAGACTAACGCTTGTTATAACAACAAAACTGTTACTATATGAACTGCCTGGGTCAATAAAGAAATTACCAAGCTAATGACAAGCAATTATTATAGGTAATTTGAAAGTTTCAATTTCAAAATTAAGCTATAATATACTAATAAATATTTAGTTCCCTCATTCCAGCGTATGCTACTATAAAAAATATCATATTCAAACATCTGATTCCCATGATTGAATATTACATTATTTTAATCATATTTCAATAATAACATTTTATATAAAATAATTTTATTTTATTTAACAATATTTTAAAATTAATCAATAAAAAAAATTGTTATTCAATGCTCTTACTAAAATTGCAAGCATATTTAATTCAATTTCAATTCTCTATAAACAAATAATTAGAGTGTTGCTTTTTATTACACATCCAGCTTTTTGTATGCATACATGATTAAATTTCAACATGCAAACAAATAAACAATCTGTGCATAAAATAAGCTTAATTATATTTCACTTCAATCATTAATAATATTTAATCAATTCAAAATATAATTTGCTTTGAAAATCATTATTGCATGTGATATAATATAATGAATATATAATTTAATATTATAATGTATAATTAATTTAATATAATAAGTATACGCAGCAAATGAGATGTTTGAATTATTTTGTATTGAATAAACAAATTATTTCCTTAAAATTTCAGAACAGACAGAATAGCTCGTTCTACAAACTACACACAAATATTGAGCCAGCTTCGAAAATGTACTTTTGTTAAAAACAGCTGTATATGACGTCGTTACCTGTTTACTACGTTTATACATATGGTCGATCATTTTTATTTCTTCTTTTAGAACTTTGAACTTGATAAAAATGAAAGAAACTCACAAAAAAAAAGTTCTATATACGAAACATGCGACTCACTTTTATCGGTTCAAAAAAGAAGATCAACCAATGAACGTGACTTATTTTGTTGGTCAGCCAATCACTGTTATTGAGATTCACTTTACTTTACAGAACGAGCTAATGAAAGATTTAACGATCGTCTTTCATATTGGTTGTTTTTAGATAGCAACTGAAGCAGGTATGATACTTTGTTTCTATGGTTGTAAGAAAAAGAAAAAAAATTAATGATATTTAAATAAAAAAATTCAACATAATTGATGATTCTTAAACTTTACCTTAAATCAATTAAAATGTATGAATCAATAACTAAGAAAAGCTGCTATTTTTAATTTGGCTGATGATGTGAAGAAAAAAAAAACGTTTTTAAAATGTCTTAGATACTTCTAATAATTATAATTTTGACATGTTTTATATAATGATATTATGTATGATAATAATGTAGCATATCTTTTATCTTAAAATTAACTCAAGAATTTTAATTTCATGCTAATTTTGTGTGACTTTTCATAATGCTAATTGAAACTAATTTATCTGCTTTTGATTCTTGTACCAATGTAGTGGGTACTTCAGCTATGGTATCGGAAATACTAAATAAATAATAGTATTACAAATTGTAAATGATACACATAATACAATTATACTCAAATGGTTAAAAAAAAATTTAAAAAAAGCTTACAAAAACATAGGGATTTTCCATTAAGTGTATTATTTTTTTGTTATTTCATTTCAATTATTTTATTATTAAAATGTGGTAGCGGTACGGCAAAGTTTTCACTTGAGTATAAGGATAAGGATTATGCAAATCTCCCCCCCCCCCCTCTCTTGTTAAGTTTCAAATCTTTATTTAAAAGTTAAATGTTATGCAAAAAAAAAAAAAGCAGATAATAAGGTCAAACAAATTAAATTAGAATAAAGAAACTTGAGTGCATCGTAAGCAGATAGTTTTTATAACGTTATAAAAGGTATAATAATAGCATGACAAATTGTTTTATATTATAATTTTAATACAGGAGAGATAATTTCATACTTGATTGCTGCTAGTGTGCAGAAATATGCAGTGTAGCATTTAATTGCTTTTTTTTGCAGCAATTTTCTTCTTCTTCTTCTTCTTCTTCTTCTTCTTCTTCTTCTTCTTCTTCTTCTTCTTCTTCTTCTTCTTCTTCTTCTTCTTCTTCTTCTTCTTCTTCTTCTTCTTCTTCTTCTTCTTCTTCTTCTTCTTCTTCTTCTTCTTCTTCTTCTTCTTCTTTTTTTTTTTTTTTTTAAGCAGTAGATTGGATCTAACTTTAAAGTTATGGAGAATAATCGGAGCTTTTGATGGCAATGATGAAAATGTTTTGTCGTCTATTTTAATTTAATTTTTCATAACAAGTTTTTGGTTTTACTATTTTTTTTTCAATTTACTTAACAAATAACAGATAAAAGTAAAATTTGTATGTCTACAATTGGCTATAAAAAGCTAATTTGTATTATCAGCTATCGCAAATCAGTTGTGTAATTCATTCAAAGTGGATTATTATTATTTAATTCTAACAAAGTGGCAAGAAATATTAAGTGTTGAGGTCTGAGGTTCAATAGTCACAGATTTTGGTAAAAATATATTTCCATCAAGCTTAATATTACTTTAAATCTTATTGATCCAGCTAAAACTTATTCAAATTTTAGAGTGGAGCACTATTGAAATAATGAATTGAAAAAAAAATAGCATTCAGCTCAGCCTTATGATCCTAAAATGTCAAACCTACGCATTTAAAATTTTGCAAGGTGACAGCCCATTTTTTTTTTTTTTTTTTTTTTTTTTTTTTAGTTCCCTTGGTACAAATGTGTCCGTGATCATTTCTTTGATCAGTTGATAGCCATTACTAACCCGTCTCTTTAAAAATCTCTCAAATGTGCATAAATTTATTTTTACTAGTCTAACTATTTTTGGTATACATTAACCATTTACGCTCCTCATAAAATATGAAGTTAAAAATACACCAAAGTATTTATCAATTGAGAATAAATATTACTTTCACAGAAACTTACATATTATATAGTTTCTTAAACTTTTACTTTCAAACTTATATAGATAATAGAGTACGTGTCACGTGGAAAATTCAATATTATTTGTCACGTTATATGCGACATTTGATAGTCATGTGGGAGTTATATAAGTTATATATACCAATGTAAGTCTAAAAACTATCAAAACTCTCTTTAAATATCTTAAATTATACTTTTTTTATATAGATCTGCTTTAACATTAAAAAAAAGAAGATTTTATGGTACTTAAAATCGATTTCATTTCTTGGTTTAACGATAATAAAAAAACGGAACATTTAATGTTAAAAATACGCACATTTTTTTTTTTTTATTCACATCAAAACTTTAACATTAAAGTCAATGAACGTAATCCATAAGATTTATAAATCTAGTGTGACTTAAATGTCTATACAAAATCTAAAAGTAAATCTATCTTGACACTTCCTTTGGCAATTACAATCGGAAAAGAATAAGATTTACGTCTATATACAGTAGTCTGATATAATCCTCTCTCTCTCTCACTCACATACACACACACCATTTTGCTTTATTTGATACCAAAATTGTGTAACCATATAAAAATATATCTCTATATTATATAAAAAAAAAATCTTTTGATATTTATGAATGAAAATGTAGTTTATTATATTATAAAACATATCGTAGATTTCTTTCTCACTAAATAAAAAGACGCGTTAGTGATTTAGTATAAAGGATCATATTGTGGAATATCGCCTTTGGGTAGGTATAGTATATTATATATTTTACTCGCTCATAGCTATTAAAGAAACTGAAGATGACTGAATGAGAGAAAGAAGAAGAAAAAAATCAGATTTTTCTTTCCCTTCTTCTCAACTGATTGAGTTTTATTCCCTTTGGTCTACCACACAAAAATATTATATCAAGAAAGTAGGGGTTGAAAAAAAAAAAAAAAAAAAAAAAAAGGAAGATAAAAGAAATACGTGCCAATGGTTCTAAATTTTCTCCCGTTACAACCAATACCATCAAAATTAGTATTGTTATTAATTACTAATAATTATTTATATATTTTTCTAATGATAGTTTTATGCTTAAAGGGCCCCTGGCCTCAAAAACAAATTTCCTCTCAATGATAAATCATGAGATAGGATTATTATAAATACACATATTTTGTGCCTTAACCCTTCAGTACTCTCGCAAACTGGGAAGAAAACTTGTAAAGTAGGCAACCCGCTCTACAGTTTCAAATGTAGACCCGGAATACCGAGCTGGTATGGCCGAGTGGTGAAGGCAGCTGACTCGCAACTCTGTACTCCTCACCGAGTATAGGTTCGAGCCACTGCTAGGTGCGTACGTGAAGTGTGAGAGCACAACACGTTGCACGATGCATGTTTACATGCATTCCATGACGACGCACAGTATTCGGGAGGTGCATGATTGATGTGATTGCACCGACCAGCCTGCCTAGATGTTTCCACGGTTTCTCTAGGCTGTCATGGCGAATGCCGGGCTGTGTACTCAGGCCGTGGCCAGCCCGTATGTGCTTTTCCATTAATTGGAAAGTCCTTACCTGTCGATAAGACAATGTCTTGACTGGGACTGGGATTGGTGTATAGCACGATAACACAATATGGCAAGCAAGCAATTGTTGACGTCATGAAGTCCTAAAGTTGCCTACTTTACAGTTTTTCAATCCCAGTTTGTGAGACTAAAGAAGTGTTGAAGGATATAATATATGTATGAATGATGGTCCCATCTCATGAGTTTTACGTTTTTGATTCAACTGTTTTAGGCCTGGAGCCCTTTCAGGTTATATTTGTAATACTGAACCATCATGCTCTTGAAAATCCTTAAGAAAGTTAATAACTAATATTGCTAATAATATAACATGAAATGTATGTTGGTTTTTTTTTGTTTGTTGTTTTTAATAATAATAACCTAATAAATAATTTCTTATTAAGAGACCACAAAAGGTATACACCCACTTTACGTGGTCCTCGAACATATTTTGAACATGATTATCTTGCCAGAGCTTTACAACAATGAGATTTTTAGTATTACATTGTTGTTAAATATGTTCACACTCATGAGTTCAGTTCACTCTCGCAATACTAAATCTCATAAATACTATTTAATAATATCTAATATTAAAACAGACTGTTTTTCTTTAATAGGAGCTAAGCTATGGAATAAATTACCTGATGATGTATGTTGCATGTCTACAACCTCAATGTTCAACAAATCTATTTCTAAAATACTATGCTAGTAACTAGCTCATATTATTTTACTAATATTTTCTTATTTAAACATAATGTTATAAGTGGACACAAAATAATGTTGATTATAAATGTTTGTTTTTATTATTTCATAAAGTGTTGTCACTTATTTCCGGTTCAGTTGATAGGACTCGTTGTCCTGACTGCGCCTTTTAGTTCAATAATCTATAATTTATTATGTGTATTTCATCTGCTGCTATTTTTTTGTTTGAACAATAAAGACTTTTATTTATTTATTTTATTTATTTTTATTTATTTATTATATAAAGAGAAAAAAATTATACTCATTATTTATATAGGTATGATAGATAAATATTTCATGAATTTTATCACATTTTTGTAAGCAATACTGTATATTATGTTGTTTAACCAAACATTACAGAATGATTAAGCTATAGACATATTGTGTTGACATTGTATTATTGCAAACTACAAACATACATTCAGACAGCAAACATATTCACCATACTTGTATTATAATAGTTATTAATATTTTTCAACGTTTTTGTTTATTATATAAAACAGGCAAAGCAAGCACAAAATTTGTAATTGTATATGTGTGTGTAAACATATATATATATATATATATATATATATATACATACTGTGTTTATGTTTCATAAATGTAAAGCCAAAATATATATATAGTTTATTTAACCTTCTAAATTAATTAATAAACGTTGTGTATGAAATAGATATAACAATAACAAGTGTTATAGCTCTAACAAGTAGACTCATATTTATGATTATTATTTTGATGCTATATTTTGTCTTATTTTATAATAGAATGTTGTAATAAATAATAAAGAGAAGATAAATTTAAACTACATATATTATGGTTATAGAAAGTGTTATACTTTTGAAATATTTATTATTGTTACTCATGCATTAATACGTAATAAATTTAAAAAGTAATAGAAAAGGATGGGTATATAATATTTATTTCATACGTACTGTATACATATATATATATAAAAAAAGAGAATAGAATAAATCTGTTTTTAGTGTTTAGTCAGTAAATCTAGTTTTAACTGTACTATATAAATTACTTAATATATATTTGAGCGGTAGAATGTTCTTTCTGCTCTCTGTCTTTCTCTCTCTCTCTCTCTCTCTCTCTCTCTCTCTCTTCAACTTCTACTCACATTTTTTGTCCTACATTCAAAGCACACGTCCATCTCTCCCCCCATATTTTCCTTCTTGCCACCACA
>OX439130.1:50466684-50469184 GCA_949318235.1 Ecdyonurus torrentis
TTACCCCATGTTATTAAAACAAAGGTGTAATTAAATACTCTTATACATTAGCACTTTTAATTAATATACCAAGTATTACCGTGTCTCTTTTTACCTTTACTTTTAATGTTAAGCCATCTTCAAAAGTACGTACTTTTAAACCCACTTTAAAAAAATACAAAAACGTTTTAATAAGATAAAACAGAAAAAAAATGGCATTTTACGCATACTTATTTTTTTACTTTTATAATATAATTAAATAATAAATTTTAATATTAAAAATAATTATAATAAAATTAAAGTTTAAAAAACTTCTATGTGAAAATGGATTATTAATTAATAAAAATGGATAATCAATTTTTTTCTGAGAGTGTAGCAGATGGTGGAATATATAAGTGTTTAAAGTATTTTATTTACAAGTAAAAAATATGAAAAGTCTCTCTCTCTCTCACTCTTCTTTTTTCTTACGTACTGTAAACTACTTGACTATGATGTTGTTTTATTCAGTGTGCGCTAATTATTCGCGCGTCGCAACTCTTCAAGTTTTGTGCCTTTTTAGCTTCTAGCTTCTCTCTCTCTCTCTCTCTCTCTCTCTCTCTCTCTCTCTCTCTCTCTCTCTCTCTCTCTCTCTCTCTCTCTCTTCTGTTGCGTTATGTCAGCAACAGTTTACAAGAACGGTATCTCTCTCTCTCTTTGAGTAAAAGCCGCCAGCCTAGCTACTCCACGGTTTTGCTTACTTACAAACATAATATTAAATGCAGAAGCTACTTGCCTTACTAAAATCACAAAGATTTCATATGTAATATTTAACATATTAAAATATCATATACACACGTACATTTCATTTATTATTAACGGAAAATTTAAGTTTCAAAAGTAACATTCCCTTCTCTATAATATTCTTGCAAACAAATTAAATTTCATGCATAATAATAGAATTTAGAGATAATAATAAAATTTTGTAGGATTATTAATTGATAATCAATTTTTTAATCAATACTTAATTGCTTTTCAATTGGTTTCAAACTTTTGTGGAATTTATTATTAATTGATATTTGATTGTTCTGTAACCAACGGTGTTTTTACATTAAAAAAAATGTATCAAGGTTGAGTATTACTGAATCATTTTTATGTTGCTATTTACGGATACACAACAAGTTATTCTATACAACATAAAAATATACGTGGTTATATTATACCATATTACTTTGTTATTGGGCGTCACTCTGGTTTATTCTTAGAATGACTTTGCCATGAAACTTCACTTCTCTAACAGTAAATAATTGTAAACGTGACTAGGATGGAAGTTTCACCTTTTTAATTTTTTTTTATTATTAGAATTAAGGTATTTCTATAGATAGTTAATCTAAAGAGAATACCGTTATTCAATTTCCTGTTGCCTTTAATTTAATTTTATCCTTCAAGTTATATTTTGTTGCCCATTTGATCAATGTAATTTTGACCCGCAATACACGTCTCCAGCTGTCTCCAGCGGGAATCCTCTCTAGATTACATAGTTATCTACTTACATTAATTACAATAGGCTTTTTTTAAACTCTCTTTTTGTGCTATGGAACAAAAAAAAAAGACACTTAAGCTCGTTTTGTAAAGTTAAATGAATCTCAATAACAGTGATTGGCTGACCAGCAAAATAAGATACATTCATTGGTTAATCTTTTTTTTTTTTTTTTTTTTTTTTTTGAGCCGAGAGAGTCGCATATTGAGACTGGAGCTTTTTTTGGGAAGTTTATTTCATTCTTATCAAGTTCAAAGTTCTAAAAGAATAAATAACAATGATCGACCATATGTATAAACGTAGTAAACAGGTAACGTGGTCATAACCAGCTGTTTTTAACAAAGGATCATTTTCAAAGCTGGCTCAATATTTGTGTGTAGTTTATAGGATGAGCTATAATATTTTATAAATGAGATTATACATATTTTTTGGAACAAACGTGTAATAAAATTTTAAAAATTTGGCGCTATTATTTAAATAATAAAAAATCAAAGATATTCGACTATTTGAGTGAACTTTGCTGCAATGTACTGTACTGTACTGCATAGTTGAGCCGACATAGGCTCTCGTATTGTAACAATATCTCATAAAAATGGTTCGGATTAATTTTTATGTGTAAAGCAAAGAAGTTTTTTTCTATCTTGTTCCCCTCATATCATGTATGTCAAGCTATCACGTGAAAAAAAAAATTAACAGTTTATTATGTAAAACATAGCTATGCTTGTTTACAACATAATGTCATACTGTTGGGAGTTTTAAGATTATACTACGTTGGATGAGAGAGCATTTTTCTAGTAGAGTTTTACTTCTTTACAGGTGAAAATAACTTTACTATACAGCATACGAGTATCACTAAAATTTCATTCTTATTTTCATGCTTTTTTTTTTTTTTTTTTTTTTTTTTTTTAAATAAAATTCTCAAAATTTGCTTGATGTGTTACCCAGAACATGAACTTTAACAATATGTGGTAAAGTTAATATTCATCCATGTTAATGAAAAAATTG
>OX439130.1:50474184-50559184 GCA_949318235.1 Ecdyonurus torrentis
TTTATTATTTTAATACATTTTATTTTATTAATAAAATTCAGGGAATTTAGGATGAAAATAATTAATAGATTAAACAGTTAAGCATTATAAAATTTAATTTTTTTAAAACATGATTTAAAACTTTACAGGATCAAAATAATAATGGTTTTTGTATATTTGATTTTTCTCGTGTTCTACTGTGCACAAAATTAATAAAAAATGATTAGTTAATAACTATTATTGACTATTCTTATTAACGGGAAATGGTAGTGACTGTGAGTCAAATTTCATCTAAATTTTTAAAGCAATTTAATTCTTAGGAGTGTTTTACTAATTTATTAATGATAAGTAATATATATATATATATATATATATATATATATATATATATATATCTTGTCAAATACCTACAGAAATGTGTTATTACTATGGTAAATTTGAATAAATGAGTAACAGTCACATTTGTATTACATTGGCTCACAAATGTAAGCATGCTAAATATTTAACATACACATCTCAACTTTTTTATTTCACTAAAATGAAATAGTTGTTAATATTTTAATACTGCAACTTATAATAAATTAATTTCATTGATTGTAGTTTTGTTTTTGAATTATCGTACCTTTAAATTAATAATTAAGCTTATAAAACCATTATAATATTCTATAATATGTTTTATTATTAAGCCAAAGTGTGTATGTTATGTAATAATATTTAATTAAAGCTTATATCATTCAGTAAATATATCTCTTAGTATGTTAAAGGAATAGACCAGAGAAAAACATAAGCACTTATATAACAAAACACTTGATGGTACTTACATAAATAACTTTATTTGTCTCAAAACCCAACTGTAGCTCCGTAGCAGTGACCAGAAATTTCGATTTATGCAACCTGCACAACATTTTCATAATAAATTTTGCATGTTTCTTACGTCATTAACATGTATAGTCACTTATAATTGCATATTATAATAATTGCATACTCGTGGGGTTACATTAACATTCTGGTAAAAATTGTCAACAGTTTTGAAGATCTTATTTCGTGTTTATTCATTGAAAAGCACAATGTTGTTTTAGGTGGTCTATGGCTTTAGGTTTATATAGGTTTATATATATATATATATATATATATATATATATATATATATATATATATATATATACACACTGTGTGTGAGACATATTTAATCCTAGATAAATCTAGAGAATACTGGATTAGGCCATAGCATCATTGAAATAACCTCTGTAGACCTTTGTTTAAACATTATAGAGATGTGATTGATTAGTCAAGTACATCATGATGTAGAGAACATAAGCATTGTTATGGTAATTGTCATCTCTAGCTTTGTATCAATATTGTCAACGGCTGAGTCCTTTTGTCCTCCTCCTCTCTGTCTCTCTACTATATATACACTTGATCCTCTATAATATGCTATGATAATACACAAGTAGATGTTTCTATATTCACATCAATGATTTTATATATACATATACATACAAACATACAGTACACTATAATGTTCAACATTTTTGTGAGTGTCTCACTGCTGCTTTCCTTTTGTGAGAGTCGAGTGGTTTTGAGTGAAACTGAGAACCAATCAAAGTATAGGTTTCAAAGAAACAGGATGATTAAAATCATTCAATGCCTCTCTCTCTCTCTCGTAACAAAGTTCAAAAGATTTAAAATAATAACATATATTTTTTTATGAATTAAATTGTTAAAAAAATTTTGATATCTTTTCATATTTAAATAAATGTATAATATAAAATAAAAATAACCTACGGTTAAATTTTAATAACATTTACGCAAAAAAATATTATATATATATATATATATATATATATATATATATATATATATATACATACTGTTTTGTTTGCTTTATTAAATAATAATAAATATAATAGTTCACGGTTTTATTATTTTAAATCTATACTGTATATATAAATATTTTTTAAAAACTACATAAACAAAAGCTTTTTTAAACATAAATATTTTTATATTGTAAAATCGTATAAAAGCCACATGCTGTAATTTTGCCCTCTCACAATCAGTTCCGTTCGTAATACATCGTTAGATAATTTTTCATCGTAGTTGTTTTTGCTCTTATATATAATATATATATTCAATATATTTATACAAAAAATACCTCATTAATTTTTTTTTTACTCTCAGAAACAATTTTTAATGATTACGTTCAACGTTATAAAACACATAATGATAAAGTTTAAAATAAAAATATAAAATATAAACAGTATGAATCAAAATAATTTTTCTTTCTCAGAAAAAAATAATTATTCATGATTTTTTTTTATGTTATATAAGGGGTAAAAAATGAAAGTCACCAAAGCTATATAAAAAAAGTAACTCTCACAGTTTTTATTGTTAGCACTTTTTTATTCTAGAAAGTTTTTTTTTTTATACTATACGCGAGAGTAATTGTGATGGACAGGCTCGTTTTTCTGGTCTGTTGGTTTGGCATTGGCTACTTTTGTGTTCTTTTTAACTGTAGGATTACTGAAGAGAGAGAGAGAGAGAGAGATAGAGAGAGAGAAGGTATTATGAAAAGACTAGTACGAGGTTCTCATTAATATCCATCGAACTCCACGGACCTCCCACCCGTGAAGTCCAGTGATGAACGATGCACGATCCCATGTCAATATATTCTCGACTGTAACTCAGACACGATAAATGACTAAACTATCACGTGTGTAATGTATTTGTTATATTTAACACACACACATGATATAATATATCATTATGTATTAAAAATATATGTAGATAAAATATGTATTTATCTGCTGTCATGAAAAATAATTTCATATATTTTATATGAAAATTTTACTATATATATGATAAACTTTTTAAAATGCAAAGCTAACTTTTTGTTATTGTTATTATTATTATAAAACTAAAGTTTGAAAACTTAAAACAAAAACAATTTCAGTGGTATATGTATAGTTGATGTATAATGTAAAAAACTGAATAGAAACTATTTCCAATATTGAAACATAACTTTATATAATGGAAATTTATATTTTTTGGCTCAATGCCACCCAATGCTGTATCAATTGAAAAAGATAAAAAGTTTTAGCTATACTGCCTGCATAATCACGTCTGTCTGTTTTTACTACGTTCATAAATTAACTTAAAACAGATGGGGAACCACATATTAAAAATATACGGTCATTATTCACTATGCTATCTCATTGAGGTTTACTAAATTACCCACAAAATAGAGTATGTACAAGAACTAAAACATTTACTTATACCTCCCTTCCTCCTTAGCTTTGATAATTAATTACTACATGTTCTTAGCAAAATATTTATTGAACTGTTTTTTTATTGTTTTTCTTGTTATTCATATAAATATTTAAATGAAATAGATATGAATTAAAAAGTAATTTGTTATAATAAAAAGTAAAATTTGAAAATAATTATATAATAAATAAAATAATTGTCAAATCTACGTAATATTAGAATTATGATTGATAACTAAAATGTGACATTAAATTACAGCAATATAGAAATTTATTTCAGTGTTGATTATCTCCCCCTTTTCACATACATATACGTACGTACATTTATATTGTATGATATAAAATATAGATAGCCCATGTAATTGTAGATAAAATATAGTATATTACATTAAATATTACAGTATAATAACCATAACTAAATATTAGATTATAAATTTATTATTACAATATATAGTTTACAATTATTATTAATTAAATTTCATATTATATAACAAAGATAAAATCAACACAAGATCAAATAAAATTAATTTATGATTTTCATTGACGTATAAAAATTTATTTATACACTGAAAAATATTAAAATTTCTAACAAAGAATCTGTTCATGTCACTCACAGAAGAAATATCCCCTTTTAAAAACTTCAATTTTTTTTTTATAAGTATAAAAAGTAAACTACATTAAATTTAGTATTATACTAATTCATTGGTCGATTTTTCATTTTATTTGTGTCTTAGAAACCTAAAAAAAATAAGAATGGTGAGATGGAAAAGATTCTTTGATAGTTTTTTGTACGCGTGTTTGTTTGTCAGAATCATAAAAGTGTAAAGAAAAACTATTTGACGTTAAACCCGATGGGACGTGTTATCTTAAATATGATTTCTGTTTATACCCATTTACTATGCCGACTATAAAAATCAACCAAATGTGATGTATGCACCAAGCTTGTGCTTCAAGTGTATGTGTGCTAGTTTTATATGCGAAAGATCGTGAGTTCGATTCTCAAAGGACTTTTTCAGAGGCCGTGCAAGCACTAATTTTTTCCGCGGCTTCGTGCCCGTTATTTTACTAGAGTATTACAAGTAAAACAGTAGGAGAGGTGATTAAAGGAACAGACCAGAGATATCACAAAAAACTTGATGTGACTCACATAAATAACTTTAGTTTCTTTCAAAACCCAACTGTAGCTCCGTAGCAGTGATCAGAAATTTTGATTTATGCAACCCGCACAACATTTTCATACTAATTTTTGCATGTTTCTGACGTCATAAACATGAAAAGTCACTTCATGCATACTTTACAGTATTTTCACGCTCTATCGTGGGGCTACATTAACATTTTGGTAAAAATTGTTATCAGTTTTGAAGATCTTATTTCGTGTTTATTCATTAAAAAAGCACATGTTGTTTTATGTGGTATATGGCTTTAAGCTTGACATGTCTATTTATGTCTCCTGCCAGTCCTGAAAGAGACTAACTAAGACAGAGGTTTCCTAATCCAATCATTCATTTCTGTTAAATCAAACTTTATTGATTTTACCCAGTTTTACATATTATAGTATAGAAATGATTTTTACTTTTCATTGTATCTCGCTAAATTAATGAATTACAATTTAAATATAATTTTTGTTATTAAATAAATAGTACAACAATAGAAGAGGTGTTAAACACAATTATTAACCATGCTATTCGTAACTGTAGTCTTGTTTATTTTACTTTTGTTTGGACTACACAGTATATTATTGTTGGTTACAATTTATATAACACAATTGCTTTTTCTCTTGTTGTATAAATATTTAAAATAACTTCAGGCAAACAAAAAAAAAACTATATAATTATAGTAAAAATTTTCATTTTAATAAAGTATACGTTTAAAATAAAATAATGAGGATCATTAAATCTATTTTAATATGGATATTAACCTACTTTTATTTTTAAACTAAAGTATTTTTCAATACAGTACTAGAGTATAATTCCATTTTTATTACTTACAAGTTAAATAAAGTTGGTAAAAGAAGGTAGAGAGAATATTTTTAATGTTATGTACATTTTTCATCAAAACTTTTTGAAAACATCAATAGTTTTCTATTACTTTTCTATTTCGTTAAAACTTTACTATAGCCCCTCCAAAAATGTTTGGTTATGCAGCCCGCGCAACGGTAATACCCCAATTGTTGCATAACTTTTAGGATATTTATATAAGTTTCTTTTTAAAGCTTTAATTGTATTTTTTGGAAATAAATCCCTTTCTGAATCTGAATCTAACGGTATAAAGAGAAATAGACTAAAGAAACTAATAAAAGAATATTTTTTTTTTGTAGAAAAAAATATAAAAATAATTGTGGTTTTTATTTTAACAACAGTATTTTTTTTATCAATTTTTTTCATATAAAATTCAATTTGAAATGCCAGCACATATAACTACACGTTATTAACTTTGTATTTATTTAAAATTTGAGTCTCTCTCTCTCTCTCTCTCTCTCTCTCTCTCTCTCATTCTTTCTCTTTCTCCCTCACACATATCTTTAGCTTCTCAATTTAATACAGTATATTTACCTAAATACTAGTAAATACCATATATTTTCAAATTTATATCCAATCTTAAATAAGTAATTCCATAGAATATGCCTTTAAAAGTTATTTAATACATTGTACCATTTTATTTATTTATTTTTTGAATACAATTTTTTTTCAAAAAATATTTTTAATCAACATTCCACTACATGTTTATTATTATAAATTTTCATTCCCGTACTTAAAAAGATTACGATGTTATTTATATATATAGATTATACTTAATCCTATACACGCGATAAAAAGCAGCAAAGAAAATTCACATTGTAAGATTTGTTTTTCCTTCTTTCTTTTGTGCGTGTGTATGTATAAGCTAGATTATGTTTCATTTCTTTTCGTCACGTATCTCGAGACAATAGGAGAGATTGTCATGCTGTATTTTCCCACGGGTGTTGTGTTAGCGTGTTGTGCCGTGTGCGCACGTCTTGAGGTGACACTTTGGTGCTCCTGCGGTGAGTTGCGGATATGAGCTGCATCAACATCTGTAAATGACATATTGTCACAAACACACACAGAAAAGTAAATAACTTTGTTTTTATTTTTTTTTTCCTGTAATATCTTCAGTATTATAGTTGATAACTATTATTTCTATAAGTAAAGGCAGTAGGAAACCTGTGACCAACTGTTATCAACTTGTATCAATTGTATAACTTGATTTTTATTTTAACTTTCCTCCACATTAGTTATAAAGAAATACATGCACTGTATGAAAAAATGATTGAATAATTTTATTTAAAAAAATCCAAGCAATTATTATTATATTATACTATTTAAAAAAAAAGCTAAGAATAATTGAAATCCATTTTTAAATAAATGTTTCATTTTAAGGCTAAATTACTTAATATTTCCAACATTTTTTTTAGTATTTTTTATAATAAATATTACACAGAACATTTTATCTTCATTTCGTATTAATTTTAACTATCGCTAGCAATCATTTTATGAGATATTACTAGCAACCTACCTACTTAACAAGAAGTAGTTAATTATAAAATAACGACTATACTTATTAATTATATTATACTTTAGTGATCACAGTAATGTTTACTGTACTGTACTACAGGATAACAGTATGTAATATTATTTATGTAGCTTTGTGTTACTTATACTGCACGGAAATAGTCTTACGTAAATTTCATTCAAATCTTGTAGTCAACATACTCTGTACATTACTTATCACTGGTTTTTATCCGAGCGTCAAATAATATGAAAAATTAATGTAAAAGTAAACCGTGTCAAGAGAAAAGAAGTGAGAAAATAAAGACTCAATGTAAAATTTATTTCTTATACTATGGAGATTTTACAATAGTGTAAATTTTATAACTTATTATAATTTATTATATATTTTAATTAAAATTTTAATGAATTAAAATTAATTAATTGATATTGTATGTCTCTTTTCTTCGTTTAGATCGTTTTTTTTTTTTTTCGTTTATTTTATTTATTTATTATTATTTTTTTTTTTTGCAAATTTTATGATAAAACTACTTCATGAGAATAGCAGTTATGAAATATTAAAACTGAGAGACAATGGGCTGTAAGCTGCAACCTCTAGTTAAACCTTAGTTATCTTTTTTCAATAGTTGCAACAATCAAAATAACAACTTAACTACGGTTTAACTAGTTAGTTAACGTCGCAGCTTACGGGGGTTACATATTTTTATTATTATTTTTACTTTCTCGTACTTTGTCTTTCAAATGTATAATAATAATAAACTTTAGTAAGGCGTTGTGAGGGCATGACAGCCCTATTTTACAAAACCTTGACCAGACATTTAGTTTATACAGTAACATATTAATAAAAGATAATATAACTTTTATAGGATACATGATTATAAAACAAGTATTGTATAAAAATATATTCAACACAGTTATATGCATTTGTATAAAATAGCGTAAAGTAAAATAAATTTGAATTACATTATGCACTTCACAACAATGTATGTTTGAAATTATGCTGAATAGCATATTAAACTATGATGTTATACTGAATTTGATACACCATAATTACGAGTAAAACTTGTAATTATGATACAGCATAATTACAAGTAAAACACATACATTTTTGTCAGTTTTGACAGAAGAAACAAAAGACACGTACCTATATTGCTAAAATATGAGTTCAATAATTAAAAACTAAATTTTTGACCATAATATAATTAGAAAATATTACTAACAAATTCCCAGCTAAGTAATAATTTTACAATAAAAAACAGTAAATTTTATAGATATATGAAGTGTACATGCAGTACTTTATAGCAGTGAATGTGAAATAAAAAAGAGATATATCACCACAAAAGTAGAACTGTGGAATGGATTCATAAGATTAATTGCACACTTGGGAACAACCAGAATTTTTTCCTCTATTTTTATAAGTATAAACTTTTGCATGTAGAATTAGTAAATTTTAAGGCCAAATTTATATATATAATATTACTCAATTTTACTTGTTTTTTTCTTTCTATATATAATTAGTCTTTATTCTGCTGTTGGAAATACGTTTTCAAACATGTAATTTTATGGCTGAAGGGTTTTAAATTTATTATAAAAAAATATATATTTTAAAATTCCGAAACGTACTAGAAAATAAATTTTCTCATAGCAATTACAAGAATATATGGAGCAAATTTTTTTAATAATGACTTTTTGTGTGTTGTAAATTGAAAAACTAGCTGACAGCTGAATATAACTTTAGGATTAAAAAAAAAATCTTTGTTTGTTATTAAAATATATTAGGAAAAAAATGACAGTATATGATAAGAGTATTATTTTGCGTGGATGTTCATTTTGCACGTTCAAATTATGACCAAAAAAAGCAATCTAAATTCTAAATGACATTGATGTGGTTATGAAAGTTTATTACCAAAATGTATTTCTTTTTAAGCCTCACAATTTATTCAGTGTTATTCTTTTGTATAGAGAATAAGGTCAATACTCATTGTTTTGGCTGTTTTGCCCATAGCCCTGTATAATCATAATATGTTGTTAAAATAATAATAATAAAAAAAAAATTAATAACAACATATAATTTAGTGATTTTTTTTCTAAAATTTTGAAGCAAATTCTACTATTTGTATAAATTTTAAAAAATTGCTATTTTGCACTCTCTAATGATCTTTTTATAACTAGTACTATTTATATTGTAGGTATAATAACGTCAATTGCATTGAAATTTTACTGTATTTTAATGAAGATTTCATTAAATTAAATATTGTATACATGCATATAATACTTAAAAAAATTCATGTAAAAATAACTCAAGAGTAGCCTTTAAAAGGGTTGCCATACTTTAAGTATTGGTACGCACTTTTTACTACCGCTAAATGTACATTTAAAAATAATTAAAAATCCATCTAGCCTCAAAAATTAATGAAGTATTGAGGATCAAATATAAATTGAACCATATTTTTGCTATAGAATGTATAAAAAATGTTGAATTGTATTATAATGCTGAATACTCTATAACAAAAGCGTAGTACTTTAATATCGTTCAATTTCTTTATATTTTTTCATACATACTCAAATTTTAAATCTGCAATGCTGTTATATAACAGTATTAAACAGTAAACAAAAAAGTACATCAGTACGCAAAAACGAATCAAAGAAATTGAGACCATTTCATTAAGCACTATAATATAAAATGTAAGAATCGTTTTATTTTTTCTCTGTTCTTTCTTTCTTTCTCTTTAACTTAGATTGGAACTTTTGTGTGTTTCAGGTGGTAAGCTTCGTCAATTGGGTGTGTGATGAGACAACACAAGCAAAAACTTGAAAAGAAGATTGAGTCACGTTTGTGGCAGCACGCAACATCCTGCAGAATGATGTTAGCATGTCTTGTAACCATGGCAACCATCACGTTTACATCAGCTCAAGACGTAGCACAAGGTATGACAATAGAAAATAGAGAGAGGGAGGGAGGGAGGGAGAGGCTTTTTCTCTTGATATACTGACTTTTATTTTATCCTTCAGGCAATCATTGAAAAAGAAAATATTAACAATTGTTTGTTGCTTGTCTTGATATTATATAATAATATATATATATATATATATATATATATATATATATATATATATATATATATATATATATATATATATATATATATATATATATATATATATATATATATATAATATGATCAAAAGTTATAAACAATCAACTACCTTATTTCTATATAAACAGTTGTTTTTGTTTCAAGATATCAAATTTATAGAGCGAGTATTATTCTCATCCCCAAAGCTAAAATGTTTCAATGTGGATAATGATGAAACGTTAAACTTTATTGTTTACAATTTGTAATAATGTAAGGTTTGAAATGACGTGTTTGTATGTGTATGTATGTTTTCAATTGACAGTAACGATATGTTTAATTAATCACAATAAATAAGCTTTATAATCATTAGATATAAATAATGTTATTTTCACTAATATTCAGCATTGTTATAAATAATCCATATTTGCTACTTCTCACAGTTCTTTTCTCTTTGTATTTGTATTCATGTTATAAGATTTAATTGAAATAACTCTATAGTCATTGTGCAATTTATTACACTATTTTGTATGTATAAATTCCAGTTGTGTTTATTTCTACGCAGTAAAAATGATTAAGTAATTGAGATTATAATTTTATGTCAATACTTTTTTAAAAAAAGTCATTATCAAAAAGCAAAGAAACTGGGAAACTGTTCATTTTTTATTGACTTAAAACAAATAAAAATTTATCTAATATTTCTCATTTAAAATTTTCAAGTCTCGGTGTAGCACTTTTTTTTTCGAAAAAAAAAAAGAAAAAAGGAGAGAGAGAGTGAGAGAGAGAGAGAGAGAGAGAGAGAGAGACTGTGAAGATGGTATTACGATGCTAAGAATACATGAAAAACGTACAAGTACCCTTTTCTACGTTGCTTCTGATTGGCCAGCGTACTACGCCAGTAATATGTATTTTTTTTTTCATTTTACTTGTAAAGTTGGATTCACATAACATTTTTAATTTTGTATGATATCGTGATGCGATTCCAAATAATTGCCTAATATTGAGTTTTCTCATGCAATTTTATTGAAATATAAATAAATAGAAAGCTAAATAAAATGTAAACAAACCTTAAAAAAATAGTAGAACTTGAAATAAAAAGATCGTAAATATTTATTGAAAAGAAAAGAAATTATGTACCAAAATCAATTCCTACTTTTCAACACAAAATAATGTTCCTTATAGAGCTTAGATATCGATGCTAATATTTTTATATGTTATGCGTGTCACGACGTCACGACGTATAGTTTAAGGAATAGGTCAGTTGTAAACAGTGCACGTTTAGATAGCAAACCGTGCATCATGATTCAAACAAACGTGATCTGAACTTTTCATTTTTCCATTACAATCTAATGTAGCAAAAAAAAAAATCATTATTACATTAATATTCGGAACTGAAGCATCTTCTCAAACGAAATGTAATTTTTTACGAATCAAGATTTCGTTTTAAAAAAGAAATAAAAAAGTGTTTTGCATCAACAACAGATGTTTAGCGGTTTAAAAACAAATGAAATATGACTTTTACGTTTGTTGTGTTTAAAAATGTCAGTTTTTTTTTTTTTTTTTTTTTTTTTTTTTTTTCACATGAAGACAAGAGAATGTGTTATGAAAAAAACATGTGTTTACATCAAATATACGTAAAGGATTCCGCATCAACTTTTGTTGATATTGATCCATATTATCAAGCTCACGTTTTCAACTTTAAAAATACTAAAAAAAAGCATTTTTATTCTTTATTATTATTATTTGAAACCCACTCTAGTGTTAGTAACATAATCGTAATTTTTAAAGATAAATTTGTTAAAAAATGTGTTCCGAATTTAAAGTACTAATTTTCATTTTTTTTTTTTTTTTTTTTTTTTACTACTTTAGTGTTAGCTTAACTTTTCTTGGCTTCTAATTTACAAGTTTTGTAACTTATATTACAACTTTGTGGCTTGTAAATTTTACACTCCAAACTTATTCAAACAAAGAAAAATATTATATTTTATAGTTTTAGCTTATTTAAATATAAAAATTATTTTAAATTTTAGAATTATTTCTCTTTCTTGGTGATAATTAACGTAATTTACTATGTATTTTTTCTCTTATGCGTAAAATGAAGATAACAAATATCTCACGTTAAAAGGTACAGAGGTACATTTTTTTTAGTCCTATAACAACAAAATGAGTCCATGATCCAGTGTTCCACTCCAAATACGGAAGATCCACATTCCTCTCCCGTAGGTTTTTTTTTTACCCAGTTGTGATGGTTTGAGAAAGTCCTGGTGTATTGTATCGTATTTAAGAGACACTTATAAATATGCAGCGTCAACCAACCCTCGCATTTCAAGCACAATTGTCAAATAGTGCCGGGCTGGTACCATGGTTCAGTATGACGAGCGTGATCAAGAACAACATGTAAGCAAATACCAATTGACGTGGTCTTGCTGAAATTAGCAAATCTCTATAATAATGAAAACAAAAATTATTAATTTTAAACCTATATAAAAATGTAAAATTTTAGTTAAAAAGTATTTTAGATTATGTTTAAATTTTGTATATTATAAAAACGAATTATTATTATGATTATTAGACACAAAGTTTACAAGCAGTAAAAACAACATAAAACGCACAAGCCTTGGTTGTGTTTTTATCTTCCAAATCTTGTACACGATTGTGATAATAGTATTTACCATTCAAATTTTGTGCTAAACTTGTTTTGTTATTCTTGCGATTCGCAATGAATTTTAATGCTAAAATATATCACAGTCTGAGTCGTCTGAATACTACATCTGAAATTTTATTTTGTAGTTTTACATTGCTCATTTTCATGACTCTCATAGACATAGAAGCATTAAAAAATGTAGCATGCTTTTTGTTCTCATGTTATTTGGCACTGGCTTGCATATTTCATACTTCTAGAAATTTTGTATATATTTCCCAGCACTGAATAAAATAATAATTCAACAATATATCAAAATATATCACTGAAAATTTAAAAAAAAGTCAACTAAATTATTTAAAATTATTTATATTATTAAATAATCGTACAAGGACTACTTTGAAATAAAAGTTTCTTAAAAGATTTTTCTATGCAGATATTAAATTTTTGTTACGTAAAAAAAGCAAAAAGGCAAGAAAAAAAAAGTAGGAGAAGAGTTGGTTCCCTCATGAAGAATTCAGCACTGCAGCACAAGTACACAGTGGAGGCACTAAGAGAGAGAGAGAGAGAGAGAGAGAGAGAGAGAGACCAATTTAGAAAGCCAAGGCAAGCAGTTTAAAATACACTAGGTTTCTTCATAAGAAAGGAAATACGAAGTGTTATATTTTTTTTAGGAAACTTTAAACAACTATTTTTTTTTCAACAACCTCTGATATTATAAAGACTGTAGAACAGGAAATATGATCATTAAATGTAATAAAAAAATTTAAACCTCTATTAAAACACATATTAAACAAAAAAAAATGTAAATTTTTAGTTTTTTAAATATAAAGTTTTAATAGAAATTTAGTAGAAATTATATATATTTTATAATATTAGCATATAAATATTAAACTTTTACACAGTAAGAAACAGAATACTTAGTTTAATTGCATTAATAAATAAATTATAAATAAATAAATTTATATTATATAATATAAATGTATTTATATATACATGTATTTATATTTATATATACATGTATATAAATATACTACATGTGGTGTAGTGGTTAGCGTGCTCGTTTGGCACGCTGGAGGTTAGGCGTTCGTTACCAAGCCGGGTTGGCCTTGAAAGGCCAGCTTGTGGTTAGAACGGTGAAGTTTCAGTGTGTTTCAATGAGTACGTTTCCGTTGCAATGCGTGGGTTGGCCAGGCAGTTTCACCACCTCTCGTCCATAGTGGCGGGTGCTGCCATCGTAAGATTTGGTGGTCCTAGCTGCACAGGTCTGGTATTAGGAGCCCAGAGGAGTGTGGTATTAAGGGTAGAGCCTGTGGTCTTGTAAGCCACAGATCATTGTAAGCCCTCTTCCTAGAAAGTATTCGTCCTGGCCTACCCCGAAAGGGATTATGGCGTCATGATATGTATGTATGTATATTTATATTATTATATATATTAATATCTCACAGAGATGTTCGAGCAGGGCGCATATTTTATATGGATATACAGGGCGCATATCGGTAGAATAGAGGCTAAATAAAAAAATTAATTACCTTCCATTAACCAAAAACTTCTGAAAAAGATTATACTAGCTCAAAATTGAAACTACAATTTAAATATGTATTCAGAACTACAACATTATGTTTGCTTCATTTTAAAAATATTCATTGAAAATTTAAGCTTTTATCCTCGTAAAATACTTATTAAAAAAATACCTTTTAATATTTAAGTACCTAATAAGCTTTTAATAAAGCTTCCCTCCCACGTTTCCATTATACAATATATTCGATGTATTAAAGTTGAAAGTAAAAAATTGATCATAATAATGCCTCATATTTCTACCCTTGTTTCAGTTTCTTTTCTCTTTAAACATTTTGCAAACTTTCAGTTTTTTAATTTTTTTAAGTAAAAAAATTTTTTTTCATCAATGATGGTGAAGCTTTAGTGGTAACAAAAAGCTTTCAATCAATTTCTGTTTTAACAAAACGCCTAATAATCAACACTTTCTTTCTCACGCTTTGTGAATCATCAAAAACACGCAATCTTTAATACTTTTAATGATGATTGAAAAATGGATTTTTCAATTTAATTTTCTTTCATGTAAATTACTTTTTTTTCTCTCAATTTATGATTAAGTAATTACATAAATTGATTATCTTTGTGAACATAAGATCTAAAAACGAATTATTACGTTATTTGTGACTCATCTTTCATGTAAAATTTTATTCATTAAAAAAAGTATATATTTTTTTTTTCATATATCTCACATGAAAATTGTAATTAAGTTAAGAGTTTTCTGAAAACAATTACAATTCAACAATTCCAATGCCTTCTTGTTTTAATTTACAAGTATTATTATAGATTGTTTCTAGCAGATTGAAATGACACGAGAATAGTCAATGTTGCGTGATGTACTGATTTCATTCCATTTATATTGAAGTTATAACGGAGTATAAAGTGCTGTAATTTTAATTTAATAATTTCAAAGTTACAATAATGTACTAATAGATAAATTAAATTATATTTTTTTTCTTGTTAAGTGCATTTGAAAGTTGAATCAACTTGCTTGCATCCTTTATTGATACTGTAAGAAAGAAAGTGCTACAGTACACTGTAGAAGTCATGACTCGTAATAAAATCTTTAGTCTATTTACGGAGTTAATTCAGTTATAAGTACACTTGTTCAGATTTTTGTTGCCCATTTAAACCCCGTGCTTATTTGTTTTACAAGAATAACGTTGAAAATTTGGCACAATTATTTAAATGCCTTTTTTTTTATTATTTTTTTTTATAGTTTTTAGTTTTTGGCTATGTTGCATAACTATATTTGCTACATCTTCAAAGTTTAGCAACGTAAAGCGAGATCATCCAGTATCTAGATGAAGAAGCAAGGTATAAAAATGTATAAGAATCTCCCTAGCAATACTGTTCGTATAAACAACTAGACTATCGTTCTTTACAAATACTTATGTTTAAAGCACTACACTACTGATATTACTTATTATTTACTGATATTTATTTGTTATTTGAGCTTGCAAATATTTGGTATTCCAAGTGTAAAGTGCATCAGGCGTTTTGTTATCTCCAGTACAATAATACTTATATATATATATATATATATATATATATATATATATATATATATATATATATATATATATATATATATATATATATATATATGTATATATATATATATATATATATACACTGTATATATATTGGAACTAATACAGTACACAAACGATGTTGATAATGTGAAAATATATTTTACCATCCAAAAAGCCACACTTAATTTACAATTGTATTCATATGAGAAAAACTACGCTTTACTAAAAATATATCAACACAATGGTGTGTACGGTACGCATAAAGTATGAGCTGTGACGTGAGTTAATTCATCATCGATTTATAAGTAAATAATATCTACAATATACTAAAAAAAAATAGACATCAATTCATTAAGTCATACATGAATGCTATATATTTTACGTATACGAAATATAGAGAGTTTAAAAAAAAAGCTGCTGACAATTAAATCAGTGCTATTATGACGAGATAAATTGTGGGCGTCAAGTTGATGATGCTTGAAAGTAGTGCATGTTATGAAGTGTTTACGTCCAGTACTCACAAAGTGAGTCAAGTGTATATTAACCGAACCTCCTCTTCTATTGTTGCTGTCATTAACTCTAGTGTCTCTATTATATGATGCGCATCACTTTTATAGCTCGCCATAGAAATGAGATGAATATTGCTTTTTTTATATATATATTTTTTATACTTACTATGCTATAGCTATATTCATAAACAGTGTACCATTATTATTATTATTATTACTATGAGTGTTTTTTCATGTTAATATACCCACCACAACTAAAAAGTTAAGGTTCAAAAATGTCATGATATAGAAACTACTCTCATGAGTAAAGTTCAAATATTCTTTTTTTATATAACCTTTTTTATCATTTAATACTAAAAAAAAGTTTCTTTGATGATTTTTTTCTTCTTAAAATGTATCATATTTATTATAATGTTTGTATTTGAATTTTTGGTTAAAAATCCTCACATAGTCGTTTAAATAATATTGGTGCTACCTGCCGTGTACAATCAAGGTCCATATAATAAAGAGGTTGAGCGCAGCACAAAACTCGCGCAGTTGATTTTATTTTGTGATGGATGTACTTGATTCTAAGCCAATACGATGCCGTCCACCAGTTACGTCACTGATAAGGTGAATAAAAATACACCCAGTGATATGACGTCTTTGGTGAATTCCTTTAAGCTGCGCGACCTTGGCCAAAACTTTTCCCGGAGCATCTAACCTCTTATATATATGGACCTTGGTGTACAATGTACTATAATATTAAGAATTATATAAGAGTGGATGGAAGGAGTGGAAGTGGCAGGCTTCTCAAGTCATGAGCTGAGGTAGTTGAAAGGTGTCTGAAATAGAAGAGTGTACGTGGTAATACATGCAAAGATCAAATATACAGAGCAAATATTGAGGCTATGTGAAGCAAGAGAAGTATGCTACAACTCAAAGTTGTGGAGTTCAGTCACTAGGTCAAAGAGAAATGAATAAACAGGTTATCAAGTGTCATGATTTGTATATATTTAACGACAAGTTTAGATTAAAATATAATAAATAAGATAAAAAAGGTTACAAAATAGATAAAAACAGCAGGGAAAATAAGAAACTCTATTAATTAATAAAAATGGGTCGATATGGCAATAAGTTACTAGAAAAAACTAGCTCGTAAATTTCAGAATCTCTGATGTATTTTTTAAGTTTTTTAAATCTTAAAACTATCTTTATTATGTATTATATTGTTTTTATCCACTACCTATTATCTATTGTTATAGCATCCAATCCTATTAGAGTAAAAATAGAATAATTAAATTAATTATGTTTTATATATACATGGTTTGTTTAATTAATTACTTTAAAAACAAATTTTTTAAGCATATAAAATAAATTCGGAAGCAGATTAGTGAAGATTAATGAGGTTAAATGAATAAATTACACAGGAAGTAAAAAACATTCTCTCTTTCTCTCTCTCTCTCTCTGTGTAGATCTTAGGCTCTCACAGTACACAAGCAGTAATAAATTCAGAGATTCAGAGATGAACATACATAAGAAATTCTCTACATAAAAAAACATAGTTTAAGATAAATAGTTTATTTATGACGTAAACAAAAAGCAATTATATAAAATTAAGTTTTAATGATGTGGTTAGTTAGAGTGAGTTAATATTGTTGACCAAGAGGGGTTTTACTTTGATGAGATCAACAATGGAGTGTGAAATTTGGTTTGGTCACAACAATTCAGAGAGAGGGGAGATTTCTAACTGGATAATCAATCTCACTTTCTCTCTCTGGAGAATGAAAAACGTTCTATCTGAAAATTATAAGGAATGTTTACATGTATCATTAGTAAACAAAATTGATTGATTTCAAGTTTTCAAAATAATAATAACAGAGTTGGTATAGATAAGTGGTTTAGGCAGCTGTCTCTTCAGTCAGTCCAGGTTTGATTTACTGCTGGGTGCCTATGTGGAGTGTGAGAGTACAACACGTTGCACGAGGCGTGATTACATGCATGCCATGACAACACACAGCACTAAGAGAGGTGCATGATTGATATGATTGTACTGAACAGTCTACTTAGACATTTCCACGGCTTTCCTAGGCTGTTGTTGAGAATACCGGGCTGTGTATTTAGACAGTGGCAGAACTGTGTTGCACCTGTCTATCAGACTATGATTTGAAGGGACTATATATGTAGTCTCAGCACAATTACACAAAATGGCAAAAAACAAATGCTTTTCATATAACTGTTCAATCAGTATAACGGCGTCTTTATATCATATCTATCATACCATATCTATATCTATATCTGAAGTTATATTTTTATTTTCTATTAAATACCTAGAAATTTGTAATTTTACTTCATACCTTATAAAAAAAATATACCCTTGTTATACAGTCCGCGCCACGTAAGGATGTGGCCAATAAGAGAACGCCTAAAAACTCTCCATTTAGTTAACATTACCCCACCTCCTAGTGACCTTGAAAGCTACAGTGTCTATTGGATGCCCGGTGGGAGTCGATAAATCGCCCACATTCTTACGTGATTTCTAGTGTACGTATATGCACATATTTCAGCTTGCATAATAAATGTGTTATCTCTCACAAGGTAATTGTATGAGTCAATATCTACCATTGCAGTTTTTAAACATATTATAATTTAGCACACGGTTGATTTTCCTTCCTTATTAAATACACATTTAATAATGCACGGGATCAATTTGCTTCCATTTGCAATCTTGATACACAAATTGTTCTTAAAACAATGTGTCACTATTTTAGGAGCAAATATGGCTAAAAAAATATTTTTTTTATATCCATTGGTAAAAATTTCAAATATTGTAGACTATGTATGTATACATATACAGTAGAGGAAATTTTTCAATCTCATGACAGTTGCATATGGTACATGTCAACATTGTCAACACAGTGATAGAGCAGCGATATAATATGTGTTCAATACATATATTTTTAATGTTTTTCAAGAATAATTATACAACTAAAAAAAATTTGAATAGGCGACTGATATAATGACATAACCGATCATTTTTATCAAAATTAAATGTCATGTCCTTTTTTTTTTTTTTTTTTTTTTTTTCTTTTAGTCTAAATTTATAAAAATTCTTCAATAATAAGTCAAAAAAATTGCCATTGAAAATACTCTCAAGCAAATTAACTTACAAAATCAATTCAATCAAAGTTGTTCCTTTATATAAAAAAATTCTATTAATATGTAAATACTTTTTTGTGAAAAATCACAATGCTTTTTTATTTATACCGTACATAAAAGAATAAAATTTAGAAAGCTTTAATTGATTTTTCATGGCAGTTAAATCTAAAGCTTAATTTGATCATGATTACCAATCACTTCTCTCTTTTTTTTTTATTTATTATTTTCTAATTTAAAAGTAAATAATTGAATTAACGATTTATTCAGTCAATCTCTTTTCTATATTTTTACCACATTTTAGTCTTAGAAAAATCTTCTCTTTCTTTTTTCAACAAAATAAAACTGAATAAAAGAGGTTTAAAATTTTACTCACAAAACAGATAATCTGAATATTTAGAACAAACTTATTCTTGAACATTTTTTTAATACAAACACAGCAGCTGTGGCATCGCAAATCTTGTTGCTGTTACTTCCACTTTTTATCTTTCTTTTTTGTTCAAGTTGTATTTTGTTATAGAGAGATTTGTCACATAGTGAGTACAGAGAGTATTATTTATGTGCTGAAAGTTTTTAATCATAGCTTTCATTTGTTTGTGTGCTTTTTATTTATTTGTTTAATCATTCAGTTCATAGTGAATTTTACAATAACTATCGTTAATTTGTCAAATTCTATATAAATCAATGAAATTTAATAATTTAAGGCTTAAAACATCTTGAACAAAAAAAACTTGTATAATATCCTAACATACCTAACGTTGATTTGGACGGAGTCATTGATTTATAATTTATTTTCCATTCACAAAATGGCAGCTGTGGGTTTATGACGTCACAGCTCGGTTTATGACGTCACGTTACCCGCGAGTGGACTAGTAAGCTGTGACGTTATAAACCCGCACCTGCCATTTTGTGAATGGAAAATAAATTAGAAATCAATGACTCCGGCCAAATCAACATTAATATTTAGGTATGTTAGGATATTAGACTTTTTTTTTTTTCGAGGTGTTCTACGCCTTTAAGAACGTTTGAAACTGGAATAAATATTACATAAAAAGTTATTAATCAAGCAGTTATTTTTATTTTATCAAGCGGTGTGTATCAAACTATTTACGTTACTTAAATTTACATAATTTTAAAATTTCTAATGTATTTAAAATAATATTTTTAAATTACAATTTTCTTTACAATTTCAATAATAAATCAGAACCATTTTGAAGTAAAGTTTAACTGTCAGTTTGTGAAAAATGAACGCTTTGTATTTTATATGGTAATGTTTTTAGCTTTGTTCTGCATTGGTATTGCAAGTTAGAGTTAGATTTACGTATATATATGTAAATAAAAACTTCATAAGAAAATAGCAAAGGATGCATTTTTATGTAGGTTAGCAAAGTGGAAAACGTGATATCTCTGACAGATTGATCTCACTTATTCTGCAATCGAATTATAAGGCCTGAGTATGTCAGAGTTAGTATAAAAGTTATTAAGCCACACGGAGAGAATTACCCGAGTTGAAATAACAGAAGTGCGAACCAACTCAAGTTTTTTAATCGTCATAATTGAAACTTGAGTGAAACCAACGAAACTTTGAGTTGTGATAATTCAAAAACTTGAGTTGGTTCGCACTTCTGTTATTTCAACTCGGGTAATTCTCTCCGTGCACATAAATCTTGTAGTTTAATGCACTCTCACGTCCAGTATATTATCTTCAACAAACGTGTGTGTGTGTGTGTGGAGATAACACCATATATCTCATCACTCATCACACAGTTGATTGTTTCTTTATATAATTTAAATGTCTTTAAATAAAGTAAGAAATATTACACTGAGAATAAAACTTATAGTGCAGTGCTGAGCGAGAAATTATGAGCTCATTTCTCAGTGTTGGCTTTTTCTTATGCACTGAATGCGCTCTGATGTTCTCCATACGTTGATGCCTGTATGTATGTCAGTGTGACAAAGGTAAATCGGTAGGAGAGATATTGATAGGCTTGACGTGACCAATCCGTGTCTCCAGCCATGCAGTTCTGGTAGTGCAAAGTAATAGTGTCCCACGCCAAGGCACAGGTATATCAAGACGGTTCACCAATACACCTCATCTCATTCATAACTATTAAATCACACCTCGCTTGGTATAGACTATGTGGCATAGAATTGTTTTCTTGCTGTCAATAATAATATAAAATAATATATTATTTGATAGTTATGTCATTTTGTTTTATTATTTGATATTTTCACTGTTGGATGTTATTGGATGCTGCTGATTGATTGCCGATATGATGAGTGCTGATTGAATCGATTAATCGACTTTGATATCTAACAATTAAAGTATCCAAAATATCTTCGATCTCCCAACAAGTTAAAACATAGCAAAATTATAATCACCTACTTTTTTTTACATAAAGAGTTCATTTTTAACAAACTCATAAGTAAAAATACATTTAAGTTGCGAATTAATATGCATAATCAGAAGTATCTGATTTTGTTTATCGGCTATTTTGTTGTAAAAAAAAAAAGGGTATTCAAATTATTATGTAAATCAAAATCTTTTATTAAAAAATATACATTATAATATAAAAAAGCAGATAGCAATGAAGCTAAACAGTATACGTTTTAGTGTATGTTAAAATAATTTGTATGTTATAATATATAAGGTGCTGTGAACAAACGTTAGGTCTTGAAGTGCGGCCTAAAAGGCAAACATCCCTTGAGAATTGAGGCTGCCTCGAGTCAACGGATATGAAACGACCCACTCATCTAGAAAATGGCGTAATTATTCAGCACTGTAGTAAAGCTATAAATCTTTCGCACCATCGTGAATATGTTTTAGCAGCTTTCACAAAACATCACATTTTACACACAAACTTTTAGTCTAATCAGCATTCAATGTGTACAATGAACACTATGAATAATAAAGCATTAACAGCAAAAACTATGTATGCGTATATATATTTTGTACAATATGTAATTGACTTTAGAATTATTATTTTTTTACAATGAAAGTTATAGAATATTCTATAGAGACTATAAATTCTCATAAAAAAAATTCTTCCTTAAAGCAATAAATTTCGATAGATTTTCATTTTTATTATTTTTTTTCTCCTGCATAGAGCACAAAAAAATACATATTTTCTTATTATATAAAAAATATGATGAGATGCCTTTGGCTCTAGTAGGAATAGCAGAGAGAATTGTTGCTTTACCGAGGTTGTGAAGGGCAGCAAGAGAATCTGGCTGCTGGGCGGGGCAGTTCTACATCTGCCCGCGGCACCCGTGATGAAATATGAACGTAAAACAGAGTGCCGCTCTAGCAAACACACATATACTCTCATTTCGCTCATTCACACATGATTGTATTTACCCAAGCAACCAGGATCGGTCAAGTGGAAAGCGATTACGTAAATTCTTCATGCAAATTTCGACTACTTTCTCAGCTTTTTCAAAAAAAAAAAATAATAATAATAAAAAAAAAGAGAGAAAAATAAAAGAGAAAGAAATGAAAAAGAAAAGTAAAATCTAAACTTTTGTTTTTTCATTAATTTTAATTGCTTACTCAATAGACTCATTGTTGAAGATCACTGCTTTAAAAAGAATTTAAAGCTAAAAAATTTTATTACAAAGTCAACAAAATTATATAGTTCTAATTTTATTGGTAAACAAGACTTTCAAATTAATGGGTTTCCAATTTCATTAAGATTTTATATCGTCAAAATTCTTATTTAATTTATTATACATATTAAAAACAAAATTTCAAAACATGAATTTTTGAAGGGATGTTTGTAAAAATTGTAAAATGTACCCTTTGCCTGACTTACGATGTAAAATATTTTATTTTAATTTAAAATTACAAACATTCTTGCCAAAAAATACGCTCCGGGATTTGTTTTCTTTTCTTAAAAATGAACACCATGCAGTGTACAGATATTTAGAAATTAATTTTTGTTAAAAGCTTTTTTTTATGGATGAAGGAAAAAAAAGTATCTTACGGGATTTTGTTTTTAATACAAAATATATTACATTTGTATCTTAAAGATAAGTTATATTAAAAGTAACAACATAATATTTTACTTTACCAAAAAAAATCTTTTGAAATTAAAAAAAAATAATTAAAAGAGATATATCTTTGTAAATGTAAGGCTTCAGAGTATTAATAAAAAAAAAGAAAAAAAAAAAAAAAAGAAAAAAAAGTGGAGCTGCGCTGCTTCCTTCTTTCCACAATAAAGAAAGTCTCAAAAGTGACGTTGATGATTATTGTGGTCGTGTTTCTTAAGAGCTCTGCTTTGTAGTTTGTGATAACAAAAAAAAAAAAAAAAAAAAAAAAAACACGTCACCGCGCATAAGTGACGAGTTGACAGTTACAATTTCCTTAACAACAAAACCACGGACACGACAGACTTAAATAATCACTTTTTTACATCCCTTCTACTTAGAATTGTAACCTAAATTCAAAATAATTGTGCAAAAGTCGTTAAAAATGAAGAGAAATGCAACTTAAATTGTCTCAGTTTTTTTAAAAAGGGGTATTTCTTAATTAGGTCAGATTAAGTTTTAATTTTAATAAAATTTTAATGCAAGTTTTTTTTAATGAATATTTTAAAGTGTAATAAATGCAACTTTTTAGTTTAATTAAAAAAATCCTCAAGTCAAAGTTTATTTTTTTAATATTTCAAGAGATTAAGTTTTATCATCATTATCCACAAAAAAAAAAAAAAAAAAAAAAAAAGGAACTTTTATATTAAAATGTTTTTCTTTCTTATTCAACATTTTTAACTTTAAATTCTGTTTAAAAGAAAGTATTATATTATGTTACAGAAGCGAGGAAGGCTGAGAAAACATTTTTTCTTATTTATTTTTTATTTACGATAATGTATTTTTTGTCCGTATATTTCTCTCTCTCTCTCTCTCTCTCTCTCTCTCTCTCTCTCTCTCTCTCTCTCTCTCTCTCTCTCTCTCTCTCTCTCAGTTCTCCAGCTAGCAAACCTTTTCTTATGCAGTTAAAATGTCATGTTCTTTACTTTAACCTAAATTCTTCTCTATTGTTTCAGGGGTTGGCGGGGTGATTCCTCCCCTAAATGCGCCATCTGTGGCCATCCCACGTAATTACTCGAGTGGTGGTTCACATTTGTCTTCCCCCCTAGACCAAGTTACAACACCAAAACTTACACAACAACTCCCTTCGGTAATTTCTGCTGATTTTGAAGATGACCAAGTTGAAAGTCCAAACATTGACGATGAAGATGAAAATAATACCACATTATCAGATCATACTCTACAACAATTATTAAATCCAAATCAACAAGAATCAAATAATGAAAAATCAAGTAAGAGTAATTCATTTTTAGTTAAATTATCATCATATTTATTTAATAAAAATACAATTCTTAAATCTGATTCTACAAAAGCTTATACTCCACAACCTTTATCATATAATACTCCAAATCCTGTAAGCACAAAATCTAAAGCATCATTTGAACTTATTGAAACTCATCCTCCCGAACAACATCCTCCTTTTGAAGATTATTTAGGTCCAATTCAATTTCAATCTTCTTTAACTCAAAGTAGTCATAAAGAATATCCAAAAGCTAAAGATTTTCCTACTATTGAACCTTCTACTACTTCTTTATATTTACAATGGGATAGAGATAGTTCTGAACAAGAAATTGAAGCTGAAAAAGATGCAAATTTAACTTTTAATATTAAACCAATGTGGTTTTTATTGGCTTTATCTGGAAATGAAACTATTGCAAGATTACGTCGTGATGATTTTGTTAAATATGTACGTGTTAATGTTGCTGCTAGATTATCTATGCAATATGATGAAGTTAAAGTAATTCGACTACAACTCTCTCCACGTATCATGATGAATATAAGTATTTCTTCTACACGACGTTCACCTGTAATGGCTTTACTCGCAGCTGATCATGCACCACTGCTAGAATTGTCAGGTGAAGAGTACATTATTGCACCATTAGAAGATCCTGCAACTGCAGAACAACAAACAGGTTTTGTACCAACATCTCCTGAAGGTTCTCATGATGATCTTGATGCGGCAGTTTGTGCTTTAGCCGGTGGTGCATGTGCATTGGCTGCAGGAGCAGGATTTTTAGCTGCCGCAGTATTAAGACGTCAAAGACCAAGAAATGATGCTACTTTAAGTAGACCAGAACCATTACGTCTTCCTCCAGCTGTTATTTATACTGGTCGATTAGAACATACAACAGAATTTAAAAATGTACATGTAATTGATACAACAATAAATAATACAAAAATTACAACAATGGATCCTCGGGTACAGCCAGATACATTACCATTGGATGCAAGATTTGTGGAGGAATTGGGATTAGATAATCCAAATTTTTTAACTCCTTAAATAAATATTGGTAAAAAAATATCCCTCCATTTTTAAATAAGTGTTACAACGAGAACTTAAAAAGTGAAAAGAAAAATATATGTATAAAAAAAACAAAGCAAATGGACACAAATTTCATCTTTGTGACTTTTTAATATAAATTAAAAAGCAAAAAATGTATAATTATACCTTTACCAGTATTTCTCACCTTAGACAATACTTAAATTTAAAACTTTAAAAAAAAATAACAATAAAAAAAAACTATAAATAATTTTTCTAAATTAGTCATTATTAAATAATTTTGTAGTAGTTAACTTAATTATATAAGAATTTGTGAATTGAGTTAGTGAGAAAAAGATATTAAATTTTGTGTAATTATAGAATTAAAAATACGTGTTTCTAGAGTTATTTGTGAAATGTAAAAAAAAAAAAAAAAGTTAGAAATAAATTAAATTTAAATTGAAAATAATAATATTTTAGGCTGTAAATAGCATAAATTATAAGAATTTAGATTGGCATAAAATATAGAAGTATCTTTCATTTTCATATTATTTACAAAGTCATTTTTATAGACATAGCTACATCATTTGAAAATAAGCTGTAAACAATTTTATCATATTATTTATTATTATCATCAAATTTTGTTGTAAAAATTAATTATATAGAAAAGTGTGAGAATAAATGTGAATTTTAGACTTTTTTGTGTCAAGATGTTAACCCGGTTTTAAATTTTAATATAAGCACTGCCAAAATCAATCAATATCCCTATTTGTTTTAATATCTTTTAATAATAATATATATGTGATATAATTATCATCTACTATACAATATATTACTTCTTTGTAAAAACAAACATTCATTTTCATTAATTAACTCCTATAAATATACTAGTTTAGAAGTATATACTAACAATATGGCATAATTTTTACCAACTTACCTTTAATAGTATGTGTTTACATTGTCAAACTTAAGAACAATATAATTATAAAAGAACAGAAAATCATTAAAGTATGCACCTAAATTCAATTTGTAAATTTTAAACATAAATAAATGTCTTTCCAACAGTAATAAAAACTTTGCAGTATATAATATTGTCTGTTTTATTTCTCTTCCTTTTTACTGTGGGATATAATAATTATGATTTAATACGGTAGGTAAGCACTAAGCAGTAAAGACTACATCTATGAAACTTAAGGAATAACCCCAGTCCTGGAAAATAGTAATATCTCTAAAACTATCCGAGAACTTTTTATTTTTAGTATTATTTGAAGAAAAAAAAAAGAATAAACTACTAGCTGGTTTAATTAGCGCAATATTCGAGTCTCCATTGTGATCAGAAATAATCGAGGAAAAAAATATGGATATGATTTGCATTTTTTAAACTATCTATATAGTATAGATATATATTTATCTGTTCTAGCAATTGCTTTTTGTTTTATATTAAAAATTTCTATCCTTGTGGAAATTAACAGTAAAGATTTAAAAACTATTACTTTAAAAACTAAAACTAAAAAAAAAAAAAAAAAAAAAAAAATTACAAAATGTATTTTTAAAATAAAGTTTTGAAATCATTTAACTAAATATTTTTTATCCATAAATTTATAATTACTTTTTATAGCTTAAGTTATGTAAAAAAAGCATTGATAAAAAATCATTATTGCAACTGACTATTTTAAGCCTAAATCAGAACCTTAATTTCTAAATTATAGTTTGGCACATATTATTTTAATTAGAATGCTTATTACAATTACCCTTATCCCACACAAATGTGAAGATTGGATTATTATTTTTACTTTGTTAGTTATAAGTAAAATAATATTTATTTTCCTTTAGAAAAACTAATTTTTGGAATTAAATAATAATAATAACTTAATAAAAAGACGAGATTTTGAAATAAAATTTTATTTACATTATTATGATGTGTTGTAAAGAATTTGTACATATAAAATGCAAAATTACAAAATAGTTGCAAAGTTTATTTTATAATAGTTGCTGTACTCTTACCCTTAGTTAAAATGAATGAAAATTGCTTACAATGGTTAATTCATTCCAAAATTACAGTAAATTATAGTCCTAGAAAAAAATAGTGAAAAAAAATGTATGTAACATTAAAAAAAACTATCTTTAGTTTAATTATATAAAAATACAAGTAATGATGATAATAATTCTGTATTTTCAAAATCTTAAAACGAATAGCAATAATAGCCATTATATGAATCCTTTTTTTTTTTTTTTTTTTTTTTTTTTTTAATTATGTTTACTTCAAATTTTATCGCGTACAGACAGAAATAGTTTTACTACGATATTGCATCAATTTTTTAAAATAATAATTTTATTTATGATAACTTCGATAACATACTTCAAAAAGGAGTAACATTTTGAACCAATATAGGTTTGGCTACTAAAAGTATTTTTAATTAACTTTAAAAAAAAAACAAAGTGCCGCTAGTTAAGATAAAAAAAATGTAATGTCAATTTTAAGTCCTTTGTTTTTCTATGGTTAGTATGTAAATGAAATTGTAAAAAATTTAACAAAGTGTTTTTTTAGATACTGGTGGCAATTTTAAATTAAAAAAACGTAGAGAAGGTACAAAATTTAAAAAATTTCAGAATTTTACTTAAAAAATAAGTAATTAGAACCACTTGGAGAAAATATTGTAAGCTTTCTCATTCTTTCCTACTGAACACTTTCCATACATATACTACTTCCTTTTTGAACACTGAATTAAATATAAAAAAAATATAGACATCGATTTCAAAATTAATTGGTTTACTTAATATAAAAATGTTGTTTTTAGATATGGTAAGAGTACGTACATTCAAGATTAGATTATATCGAGTATTGGAAACCTCAGGTTTATTTATAAAATATTAAATTAAATATTATTTAAAAGAAACTATATAAGTTTTAATAAATCACTTTAATTATCACTTTAATTTTCAAGAGAATATTATAGTGCTGTCACCCAAATCTTCTAAACAGAGAAAATTAGAGTATAATCTTACATCATAGTTTGTTTTGTTTTTTTTTTCTCACTAAAATAACATCACTGATTATATAATTAAAAGGATCCTGACCTCTGAACATTAAATCAAAAAAGTAAAAAATATAGATGGAACATATTATGTACCTCAACCTATACGGAACAAACTTTCAGCAACCTGGGATTAAAAACTGTAAAGTAGGCAACTTTTGAAATTCATCACATCATGAAATCCAGGCCTACAATATAAACTGTAAAGCGTGTTGTCTATTTGACAAGTTCTTCTCCAGTTTGTGAGGCTCAATAACAAAATGGTAAAGTACATAATATGACTATTTTAAAAGTTCCCATCTCGTGGTTTATCATTAAGGAGATTTTTTTCCTAAGGTCACAATCTGTTTAAGTAAGTAATTATTATTAAGATCACTTAACTTATTGTCTATAAGCACCGTTAATAATTTAATACCTGAATATTATTTTTTATCTTCGTTATAATAATAATAAACAATTTACAAGTTAATTAAATCTATTCTACTCATACTTTAGTAGTTTTGTAATAACACAGTATTGTTGTCTCTTGCACAAGATTTAGAACAATTGGGATCTGTGGGGTGACCGGAGGGATATCATTGCTTGACGATGTTGTTAGGTTGAGGGGGTGGAGATGGAGGAGGAGCACGACGTGTGTTTGTTTGTCGCTTGAGAAAAAGTGACTTGATTGCTCTGACAAGCGGAGCTAGCACTAGAAAGTAGATCACCTCTACGCCACTAAGTAAGCTGAAGCCAAGGAATAGTCCCAACAAACCTCCGCAGTTGCCTGGGCAAAAATAAATTTGTCAAAATCAATAAACGTCCTCTTATTTTAATAATAAACACTGTAACATTTTGCTTTAAAATAACTGAATTTTTAATTCAAAATATATTTACTGTTTTTTTAATTGATTTTTTTTATTAATTTCTAACTTTAAAATTAGCCTGCAACACATTTTGAAAGAAATAACTTTCGCATTACTTTATTTATTTATTTTCCTTTCCCTTTTTTCACTTAATAACTTAAAGCTAATGATAAATTTTTATTTATTTTTAAAGTTATCTTGAACGATGAAAAATAAAATGACAATAAGTAAGCAAGAAAAAATTTAAATTAAAAATTACTTACAGAATTCATACAAAAAGTTTAATAAAAAAATTTAGAAGGCCAAATTAATTAATAAAAGCTGTTATTGTTATATTAGAAAATGCAATATAAAAAATTATAAGGCTGTAAAGTATATACAAAAATAGAAAAAATATATATATTGCTTAAAAATTTGACAAATTATTAATGTTATTAATTTTTATACTTACTAATAAAATCCAATGCATCATATTGCTTCTTTCTTACCAACGGAAAAAAATCGTAACGTTTGAAAAATATATGAACCACCGCCGTGTTATCACTGAAAAATGATATTTGTTTTGTTAAAATTAGACACTTTTATCCAGAAACATAAATTTACAAGAAAAATACAAAGCCCCTGCAAAAATGTTATGTTATGCAGCCCGCACAACAGAAGTACCCACATTGTTGCATAAGCTACAGGATAGAAAGCCATTTGACCTTAGTTGAAAAATTTGCCTCCAAATTTGCTTGAACGTGTGATATGACTATCATTTTTCATGTCTTTATTTTGAGAAATGTGTTTTCACATCTGCAGCTTATTGATCTCGATATATTTTGTACCAGCAAGCCTATAGCTAAATAGAAATGTGAGAGCGATATTCCTAGACATGCAGGAAGTAATAAGTTATTACGGAAATACTTTCAATCAAAACACGTTTTTTTTTAATGATTTTCCAAGTATAAATGTGTATAAATGTATTCCAGTAAATACATAAAAAACTGAAATTGAATTTTTCTTTTCTACGAAAAGTGTTTTTTGATGCAAAAACTTATTTTAAATGAATGAAACTAGAAAAAATTTAAAGAAGTAAAAATGTAATTCATGTCGTTTTTTTTCTATTTTTGATGAAGGAAAGTATTTTTTCATGTAAATTTTTTACAGTTTTTATATTTTAACGGAAGTAGATTTTGGTGCTCTAAATGAAATCACAACAGATGCATAAACTTTGTTGCCACTTTCTTTATTATTTATAATTTCATTGCTTCAAATTTCCTAATATCAAAATTTTAAGTAAAAATATCTGTTTCTGACAGTTGATAAGAATTTCTTCTATGAAAGTATCAAGAAAACTTTATGGTAGGGCTTTAATATTTCAAACAAAAGTTAAAAAAAAAATATTGCTTTTTTCTAATTGTAGGTTTTATTTTTACTGATGAATAATTGCAAATGATAAGTACTATTTAAATTATCACTTATTGATATATTTACAATATTTCCGTTTTTTTTTTTTTTTTTTTTTTTTTTTTTTACTTTTATTATTTTTTGAAGGAATTCTTAACACAGAATTCAAATATTAATTAACCTAAAGGATAAAAAAAAAAAGCCTTGTAAATTTAACAGTTTTTTCGCAGGATGCAATATTTTTAAAAACAGCTCACTTTGATTGCAAATAGTCAAATTTATTGCACATTGAAATATATTTCACCGTGAGAATGGCCATAATATATGAAACTCCCATACTCGATGACTTTGCAACCCCGTTATTGACTTACTCTTTCTCCATGAGGTCCCCAATGAAAGTCTCCATATTGTAGTCATACGCTGTACACGCAGGTAAGCAGTCACAAGGATTTACATCGCCTGACGCATCATCATCGTCACTCTGGTATGTGGAACGTAGAACGCTCTCGGCACGTTCTCGAAACATTCGCTCTGCAAAGGAAACATTCTCTTATTATTTCTGAAGCCTGCCTTTAATTCAAAGCTTTTATAAGTGAAAAGTTTACATGAAGATATCGCAATTTTGTAAAATTTTATTTCATACTTCAAAAATTAAGAAGTATTTTCACATTTCATTTCTCAACTTTAATAAACAATTAAACATCACAAGAGTATTTTCGCATTACAGACTATTTTACTGAAAATCCTAAAAAAAAAAAATTACAGAAAATGTGCTTGAATTCATTGGTATGAAAAAATACATTTAAATTTGAATCAATTGTAAATATATAAATAGTTTTAGGTTTTAAGTTCTAGAATTAATGTAACGTGTATGTAATTGTAAAGTACGAAGTAAATGTAAGCTACCTAGATTTAAATAAGTAAATAAATAAAAAGTACAGTAAAATTTAGCAAACTTTGCTTTTGTTAACTTAAATGGTTTGTTTCTCCTTTATAAATTATACCTTCTTTAAGGGATTATTTTTAAAACACATAAATTTGTATTTTACAAATAACTGTATATAATTCAACAATTACTATTAAAGGCGTAGAACACCTTGAACAAAAAAGTTGCGTAATATCCTAATAAACCTGAAAATCAACGTTGATTTGGCCGGAGTCATTGATTTCTAATTTATTTTCCATTCACAAAATGCCACTGGCGGTCACTGACGTCACAGCTTGCCCAGTTTACGCGCGCGTATAACAAGCAAGCTGTGACGTCAGTGACCGCCAGTGGCATTTTGTGAATGGAAAATTAATTAGAAATCAATGACTTCGGCCAAATCAACGTTGATTTTCAGGTTTGTTAGGATATTACGCAACTTTTTTGTTCAAGGTGTTCTACGCCTTATAAATTATACCTACTTTAAAGGCGTAGAACACCTTGAACAAAAAACTTGCCTAATATCCTTACATACCCAAATACCAACATTATTTTGGCCGGAGTCATTGATTTCTAATTTATTTTCCATTTACAAAATGTCACTTGCGGGTTTACTACGTCACAACTCGCCTGTTTCCGCGCGCGTGGACCAGGCGAGCTGTGACGTAGTAAACCCGCAACTGACATTTTGTAAATGGAAAATAAATTAGAAATCAATGACTCCGGTCAAAATAATGTTGATATTTGGGTATGTAAGGATATTAGGCAAGTTTTTTGTTCAAGGTGTTCTACGTCTTTAAGTGATTTTTTTAAAATACATAAATTTGTGTTTTACAAATATCTGTATATAATTCAACAATTGCCATTAAGTAAGGAGAGTTATATTTAAACGTCTAAAATATGTTATTTTTATCTACTCGGGTCATATTTTCTGAAGAAAATTTCTGTTGGCTATAGTCATGTGATCACGAAACCAAAATTTTGCAAAAGTTTTATCCAATTCTTAAAGAAGCATATAGAAATAGTTTCATAGCTGAAGTAACACAATTTCGTGTTTGCGTATTGCGTTACCTCAACCGTTATGGGGTATCTCCTTAACCATTTTTATAAGAACGATAAAAAAAATAAAGCACATTCAAAAGCTTTTTTACAGTGCTTCATTGTTAAACTTAAAGCTTATAAAGTTTAAAGATTAAAGATATTAAAAGCGATCATATAGCAAATTTATTTCATATATTATTCATAGCCTCAAGCCAGGTACCTTTTGTTACTTTTTTTTTAAACATGACTTATAACCCAAATATCGTCTAAAATATCGTATAGCAAAAAATATATATATTTATGTATTGTCATAAAATTTCAATTACTATTATAAAAGAAAATGGATTTTCAATACATCAATGTTCCTATATTGCTTACTATAAATAATAAGTAGTATCATATTACATATCAATAAAAAATCTATTAAAATTTAAACTAAAATTTTGAATGTTCTGTTGGTCTATTTACGTTCAAAGTACATAGAGAAAAATGTTCTAAATAAAACTTATATTATAAACACCATAATTATTCTGTTCTATGTTGTATAAAAATGTATAATTAAAACCCAAAAACAGATTTATAGATGCTTGATTTGTATATTTATAAAATCTATGATAAACTTTATTTGTTATGTTAAATTTTCAAATGGTTTGATAAATTGCGAAATGATCACAATGAATATTTCATATAGTTAGAGCTACTAGTTTATTTTAAAATCAAAATGTTTAAATTCTGGAATATTTAACTTAGGGGAAAAACATTTTAAAACTCACTTACCGTTTTCATCATTCAAGCATTCATGTGCCTTTTTCCCCAAGCAGATGCTGGTATTCGATAAACCTACGAAATAATATTTTACGAATTAGAAAAATTGATAATATTTATTTTTTACACGTATATAGTGAGAATTCTCTGACATACAGTAAAGCACAACGGGGTATTGATAGTTTATCAAACAATGCTAATTCCTTAGCACCTCTATTATTATTACAAACTAATAACATTTTCTTAACGAAAACAATTAAAAATATATGTCATAAACTGAATTCTAGTACAAAAGAAACTGTATATACGCCTAAGTTTTTGTTTAAATAAATTGTTAAAATTAAACTTTAACTCACAATGAGAAAAATAAAGAAAAATAATATTAGCGAATCAAGCTATGGTAAAGAAATAATGAATTATAGTGGTTCAGTTCTCTCTCTCTCTCTCTCTCTCTCTCTCTCTCTCTCTCTCTCTCTCTCTCTGCTACAGGACAAAAGTTACGCCAAAATTTTCAACTCTTAACTCCAGTTAAACCTTACTTAAGTTTGTTTATTTTAATTAAAGTTGCACTTCAGATTTAACAACTAGTTGCAACTTACGGTGGTATAATTTATTATTTTTTATTTAAGGAAAAAATTAACCCTATTATGGGAAAATTTTCTTAATTTGTCATGTTTTAACATTCTTTTAACATTTTGGCATTCATATTTGAACAAATAATGTAACGTAATGTTTGTTTGTTTGTTTGTTTTTGTTTTTTTTGTAACGATATTAACTTAATTTTGTGTTAAAATGGTCACTACTTACGAGGCATATGTATTGAAACACAACCACAATTCTGCAGAGAACGATTAGCATAACATTCCAGATAACAATTTTTCTGTGTATAATATTGGAAGAAACGCAATTCTCTCTCTGCATCAAAGAAACATGTTCTTGTCTTGGGTAACACAGCTCGCATGGACTCCCAGGTGAGTACCAACTTAGGTGTGAGGAGAAGAGACGTGTCACGTCCCATTGGAAGTCGTAAGTAGTCACCGGTGTTTGGAGACACGTCGGAGGGAACTGTTACTGCCACCTGACGTCATACAAAAATATCAACATATATTTCAGACGTGGTTCTATTGTTAATGTAAATATCAAGGGAAAGAAAACACACATCGTGCACAAAATATTATTAAAGGAATAGACCGGAGAAAAACATAAGCATTTATATCACAAAACACTTAATGGGATTTACATAAATAACATTAGTTTGTCTCAAAACCCAACAGTAGCCCCGTAGCAGTGATCAGAATATTCGATTTATGCAACCCGCACAACATTTTCATACTAATTTTTGCATGTTTCTGACGTCATAAACATGAATTTTCATGCAAATTGCATACTTTACAGTTATTTCACGGTTTCTCGTGGAGCTACAATAACATTCTGGTAAAAATTGTCATCAGTTTTGAAGATCCCATTTCGTGTTTATTAATTAAAAAGCACATGTTGTTTTATGTGGTCTATGGCTTTAAATACACCGAAAAATAACATAAGAGCACATAAAACTTATACATCCCAGGAAAAACCCAGTAATAACTCCCCAGTTGCTAATAAATTTGTATCAGAATACACTTTTCAATTTTTAATACAAAAAATTACAAATTAATAATAATAATAATAAATGGTTTTTATTAAGAGGCCAAAAAGGGTACATACCCACTTACATGGTCCTCTGACTTATTCTTAACATAATTAGATATTATCGTCAGAGTATTTAATTTTTACAATAAAAACATAAAATACACAAACATATATATATATATATATAGATATACTGTATATAATATTATTTCACTATAGTAGTAATAATACATGATAAAGAGCATTTATATATTTCCTTCGTATTTACTTATTCTGATACAATTATGATAAACAACTTTTTACTGACATGTATTTATGACATATTAATTAATGTACTTTTTTTAAATTATAAAGATCAAGCTCATTAGTAAATCACTTATGTAGAAACATGCAATTAGCATTGTAATTTTTATAAATAATAATTATTTTTTTCCTTAAGACATCAAATGTTAATTATTAATCTAACTTTTACTGTCACAAACCAAAATTTAAAAAACAACAAAATAATTTCTATGATAATTGAGTGCGAAAAAAAATGGAAGACGAAAAAAAAAATTAAAATCTGTACAACTTTTCCTCTTGCTTCATTAATCAAATAAAAAATATAAAAACATTGCAAAAAAAAAAAAAAAAAAAAAAAAAAAATGGAGGAAGGATATTTAGTGAACAATATGCTGACTATCTCTACAAAGTTATATTGCTCAAGAATAATAATAAAAAAAATATCGATCTCTGTTTCTCATCTCTTGCAAGTGACATTGCAATTTTGTGTTATCAACTCTTATTAATCTTTATTACCTTAAAGCCAGCATTAGGAGGGGAGCATCCTGCATTTGCTTCGCTTATGTTTCGTAAGAGTCTCACGCTAAGTCCATAACGAGTTCCATCTCCCAGCACTCTTTTAGGCACTGAAGGTCGAGAGGACCACTCCTTGGAGTATCCTCTCTCTGGACTCCACATCATATTCTCAGGGGGATCATCATCATCTTTGCCAATACCTGGAGCCCTGGATGTCATATAATATCATGGTTACAACTTTTTAATATTACTTTTTTAAGTTAATATCAGAAAAATATTAAAAGTAACATTTAACCGTTCTAACATTTTTTCTAATTAAAAAAATATAGTAAAATTTTAGCAACTGACAAAATTTAAATTCATATTTTAATTTTAGAGCAAATTAAAGTAAATTGATATCTTTGAAAATTGAGAAGTGTTTAATTTTAACTGAACTAGAACCATTAAATCTAAACTTTTGTTACTATTAAAAAATATATTGTTTACTTTACTCTTACATGCATAAAAGTGTGTACATTTTTACGTTAAAACTTAGGGCAATAGTTCTAAAAAAAAAATAAAAAATAAAAAAATAAAATAAAAAAACTAGGGAATTAAGAATGTCTTTACTTTTCCCTTGCCGCTGTGACTGACTATCTTGTTTTATTAAAAAGCTGCATACAAGAATAACTTTCACAATTATATTCTAAATTGAAAAATATATTTATAGATTGTTATTAAATTTCTACTCAAAGCCTCATAATTAATATTAAATCATCAATAATTGTGCCAACTGTAGTTTTACTTGACGTAAAATGTGATATTATATTTTATTCATAAAATCTGTTTATATTTTCATATTTAACAAGCATAAAAAAAATATCGATTTGTATATAAATAAAAATACTTACATTTGATCAGTAAATAGATTATAATACGGCAATGCATTAAAAGAAAAACATAAACCAAATTCTGTAAATCTTTTCTCAAAAACTTTGCAACAGTCCACATTATTGCCATTAAATGAACATTCGGCCATAAAACTTTCACACGGTACATGTGCCTGAAAGATAAAACAAAAAAAAGTCACAATTAATTATAAACTAAAAAAGATAAATATATATAAAATAGAGTATATGATATAAAATTTTATTTACCAAACGTATAAACTTATAAACGTCTTCGTGTTTCATAAATCTAGATTTGTCATCCATGCTGGTGTTATGACAAAACAATGAAGCTGCTTTCATTTCATTGTTAGTTCTAAAACACACACACAAAGATAGCATCATACAATTGTTGTAAATGTAATCTAAATGGTAATGCGTTATACTTTCATTGTGTAGAATATTATAACATACAAATTTTTAGTTAGTTAGTGTTTTTATTTTTTTGTAATACTTACAAAGTACGTAAGGCAGGATCATCTTTGACCAGATCTGGTTGTAATACAGCATTGCGTACTCCCATCTCATTGCAAATTGTAAACTCAGGAAAAGGAACCTGTAGTTGTTAATAATAATGTATCTATAGACCGCGGTTGCACTCATATTTAAGAGCCACCATTTTGTTGGTCAGGAATACATAGGCCAGCATAGGAAAAACGTCATTTTTTTAATAGCAAAAGAAGCTTTAAACCTCAATCAAAGCCTTATTTATAGCTCCTAATAAACTCGAAGAATATGAGAAAAATTCGTTCAGTTGAAGTAAACTGTTTTTATGTGAAAAAAATAGGAGAAATGATATTTCCCTTATGCTGGACAATGCATTAGGCACCACAAACATGGCGACAAAGCGCAAGGATGTGCAAGGGGTCTATACAGGGTTCTAATAATTAAAAATTTAAGTTAAAGGGAGGCTTAAATTAAATTTGCATTAATTCAAAAAAAATGTTTCTGGAACTAAATAAAAAAATTAAATGTTATTCAATAAATAAGTGAACAAAAAATGAAATAAATGAAAATCAATAAAAATAATTACAAACAATAATTAACAATAACGCACATCATACTAATATATTATAGTAAATGATCCGTCAAATGTTCATTGTTTCACGACTATTTAATTAAAAAAAACTGAAACAAATGATGATCGAGACAAATAATGATTGCTATGCGTATGATAAATTTGAAACATATATAATGGGTGATAAGTGCGGGCTGTCAGTGATGTGACTAATTAATTATATCAATTATAAAAATGGTGTTTGATTTGCATGGTTTCGTATTATCTTTAATAACATTCATGATTGACGTTATGTCGTATTTGTATGACCAATTAGATTACAATAATGTGTATAATCTAGGATCTAAAATAATATTTACAAAAAAAAAATAAATAAATAAATAAATAAAAAAGTGGTGGTGGAAATTTGATTTTTTAAGTGTAAAGTCATGTTTACACAGTGTTATATTTTTTATTGCAACAAATTTGACTATATTCAATCTCTATAATGCAATAAAATGTATTGCAACAGTGCAAAAAGGCTCTATAAGAACAAACCATAAATATCAATTGGTAAAAACAAAAACTATTGAATAACAGTAAAACCATGAAGAATCAAGTTTTCAAGTATTCTTTTTTTTTTCTCTCTCTCTCTCACTTTTAGCAGTAGAGGTGAATTTGTTTATTTAAAAATAAATTTTCAATTACATTAAATTGTTCATATTTTTAGAACAATATGAGGTGTGAAAGAAAAATAACAATTACATTATGTGCTTAATAGTGGTATAACTTCATGTATGACAATTTAGACTTGTGTATATGAGAATAAACATAATATAACGTTAACATAAAGTAACATTTTAGCAGTAAATAAAAATAGCTATTACTTAAAACTTAACAAAAAATATAAAAATTCAACATTATTAATTTTATTTTAACTTTTACTTTCGATTAAATAATAAATACGTAGCTTTTGAAATCATCTAATAGTAGATTAAGTCATCATCACTCAATTTAAAATAATTTAAAAAGAATAATTTAAAACTTATATAATAAATTGACCAGTTGATTTACAGATTAGATTTTCTATAACTGAACAATTAAATCAATGCTTTAATTACTAACTGTAAATTTATATATAGCATAAGATGAAGTTTAACCGTGTTTTATTGTTTTTGTTAATATGATTTACATTAAAGGAAAAGACCAAAAAAAAAAAAAAAAAAAAAAACAAGCATTTACATCACAAAACACTTGATCGGATTTACATAAATAACTTTAGTTTGTCTCAAAACCCAACTGTAGCTCCGTAGCAGTGATCGGAAATTCCGATTTATGCAACCCGCACAACATTTTCATACTAATTTTTGCATGTTTCTGACGTCATAAACATGAATTTTCCCGCAAATTGCATACTTTACAGTATTTTCACGCTCTCTCGTGGGGCTACATTGACAATCTGGTAAAAATTGTCATCAGTTTTGAAGATCCCATTTCGTGTTTATTCATTAAAAAGCACATGTTGTTATATGTGGTCTATGGCTTTAAGTGAAGAAATTTCAGTGTTGTATGAAATATGTTTTGTTAGAACAAAAGAGGTTTTACTTTTATGTAGATGTTTTTATATAGGTTTATATGAACGTACCGATAAGATAAAGTCTTGGCAGGACATTTGTATATAGTATGATTTTTTGTTTGAATAATAATAATATATATATCTAAAAAATTATAATGTGTAATATACTATTAAATAAAATTATTTAAACTTGTATCACATTATGAATAATTATTTGTAATAAGTTTGTACTGACTGTATTGTTAAACATTTGGGTTAAATTGAGAGGTCTGTAGACTGATTTTGCCCAATAAAAAGACGTTAATATCTATTGAAACTAAAAGGCGTACACGGAAAACATAAATTTAAGAAATTTTTTAGATCCTACATATCAATAACTCTTTAGTACTAAACAATAACTCTCTTGCAAAAAGTTTAAAGAGTAACTCGTTAGTACAAACGTAAATTCTTTAGCGGTAAATAGTTAACTCTTTAGATTCTAAAAAGTTTAGTATGTATCTAAAGAATTTATTTTGAAAAAAGTCTAAATAGTAACAATTTAGATAATTTTTTCCGTGTAGAACACCTTGAACAAAAAAGTTGTGTAATATCCTAACAAACCTAAAAATCAACATTAATTTGGCCGAAGCCATTGATTTCTAATTTATTTTCCATTCACAAAATACCACTGGCGGTAACTGACGTCATAGCTTGCTTGTTTTACGCGCGCGTAAACCGGGCGAGCTGTGACGTCAGTAACCGCCAGTGGTATTTTGTGAATGGAAAATAAATTAGAAGTCAATGACTTCGGCCAAATAAACGTTGATTTTTAGGTTTGTTAGGATATTACACAACTTTTTTGTTCAAGGTGTTCTACGCCTTTAAATAATAAAAGTATAAGTGCGTGCGCACCTATTCAAAGAATGTCATAATGATAAATTTGTGAAAGTTGAATTAAATGTTTGAAATCCATAAACCGTAAGTATATTTGACAAAATGAATGATATCTACGTTGAAAACTACAAAAGCACACTATCTTTATATAGTCTACCATAGAGAATGTCATTAAAATAATTATAATTCTCTATAGACTAGCGTTGAGATAATTAATATAATGATGAGAATAAGCCTTTATATAATGAGATAAATCTAAATTATATATTGAAATTAACGCGTATATATTGATTAAATTAAATATTCATGGCTTGATAACTCATTAAATATGAAATAGGAGAAAGTGTTAAAATAAGAATTCTACTCTATGTGAATTGTAACAGATTTAACAAAAGTTTTTTAAGTATATTTAATTATTAATTATTATAAAAAATTTGCAATATAGCTTGACTTTATCTTATATTAAATTTAAATAACTTTACTTAAAATCTAAATGTTTTAAAGAAGACACATTATAATGAACACAAGTTCAATTTTAGTGCTTATTTTTTGTTAAATTTTACCATCTTAAAGCCATAGACCACATAAAGCAACATGTGCTTTTTAATGAATAAACACGAAATGGGATCTTCAAAACTGATGACAATTTTTACCAGAATGTAAATGTAGCCCCACGAGAGAGCGTGAAAATAATGTAAAGTATACCATTTAAGTGACTATTCATGTTTATGGCGTCAGAAACATGCAAAAATTAGTATGAAAATGTTGTGCGAGTTGCATAAATTGAATTTTCTGATCACTGCTACGGAGCTACAGTTGGGTTTTGAGACAAACTATTGTTATTTATTTAAATCCCGTCAAGTGTTTTGTGATACAAATGCTTATGTTTTTCTCTGGTCTATTCCTTTAATGTTTAATATAAGTTTTTTAAATTACAATCTATTGGACTATACTTTTGTATAGATGTAGAGTAAAAATAGATTATTAGTTTATCTAACATTAAATTTACAAATTATATTTATATAAAAAATAGTGAGAAATTACACATGTAAAATGCATGTAATAAAAAAAATGTAACAATGATAATTTTTAGAATAATAAGAAATAATAATTATCTCACGCGTGAGTAAAAAAATCTATACAAGTATTGTTTAATTGTACAAGGCTGTCCACAAGTTTATTCGAATACGGTTCACGTGTACTTAAATTAAGTAAAATATAATTCAACTATAGCGCCAACATATAGTCATAATATTATATAACAGCGGTGAATACAAGAAGCTTTTAACTATTTTAATTTTTGTTAGCAATAAGCCTAGGCCATCTACATGGAGTATAAATAACAAGAAAGACTGAAGTTTTAGAAACTTATAAAGAAGGAGAATAAATACATGAATGAATCATTCAAATAATATTAATATTTATATAAATTTTATAACAATATTTATAATATTCAAATATTAATAAATCATGGTCATAATAGTATATATAAGGGCCATATAATAAAGAGGTTGAGCGCAGCAAAAAAATCGAGCAGTTGATTTTATTTTGTGATGGATGTACTTGATTCTAAAAGCCAATACGATGCCGTTCACCAGCGTTCACCAGTTACGTCACTGATAAGGTGAATAAAAATACACCCGGTGATAAGACGTCTTTCGTGAATCCCTTTAATCGGCGCGACCTTAGCCAAAACTTTTTCCGGAGCATCTAACCTCTTATATATGGACCTTGAGTAGTATATTTTAAATTTTGATTTGATTTTAAATTTTTATTCGTAAAATTTCATTCATCAAAAAATTAGGTGGAGAGAGAGAGAGAGAGAGAGAGATTGCAGAGAAGTGCGATGAAAACATCCTTCACTAGGGTTTATACTTTATTATACAGTTAATATTTATTACAGTTCTTACCTTCCAGACAGGCCACGCTGATTGATGCAGAACGACCACCATAGATTCGTCTCTCCACTTTCTCCAAACTTCCCAAACAGAAGGAAAGCACAAACATACGCTCAGCGAGAACATTGAAAACCAAAATACCCTGAAAATAACAAAACAAAATGAATTTCAAATAAAGAAATATTTACATGTAAAATTTACTTTTAAATAAATATATATAAAAAAAACTTTTAGAAATTTGAATATTCTAGCAAATCTACTTTTACTGGAATATGTATGTGATGAGTTACATATAAGAATTCATTACATAATATCAACATCTAAAGTGCATTTTGAGCCATTTTGATATTTTTACACGCTTAAATGTGCTTAATATTAACGTTGTATCTAAATTCAAGTACAAATATATTACAATTATTTCTTTATTGTGTATAATTAATGCTCCTAACTACTTTCAAATAATGTTTTGTATTGTCTGCATTGCAAGCCTGTTGTTTGCATGACGATACATCAAATCGACAGGACGGTGTCTTGCTTCATAACTTACATTTATAAGAGACTTGACAAAAGTCATTAGGTTCTGTTTATATGGTGCAACGTTTTAAATTTAAAATTTCTATCTAAATGACATTAAATTTTAAATGCAATCAAAGTTATTGCATTAGTGAAAATATTGCTCTATGTGGACAAGTCATTACTTTAGCTCGTTCTGTAAAGTTAAATGAATCTCAATAACAGTGATTGGCTGACCAACAAAATAAGACACATTCATTTTTTTTGAGCCGATAAAAGTGAGTTGTATATTGAGACTGGAACTTTTTTTGGGAAGTTTCTTTCATTCTTATCAAGTTCAAAGTTCTAAAAAAAGAAATAACAATGATCGAACATATGTATAAACGTAGTAAACAGGTAACAACGTCATAAACAGCTGTTTATAACAAAAGAACATTTTCGAAGCTGGCTCAATATTTGTGTGTAGTTTATAGAACGAGCTTTCATATATTATAGTATAGTTTAAACATAACGTTATGATATTTTTGTCTCTTTGACAAACTTATGCGACTTATCATCACAGCACTTAGGTCACTGAAATGTCTTAGAATTCCTAACTATGTTTAGATATCCTAGGGTTCTACGATACATAAGGCCTTATTTAGGAGTCCTATATAAGTGCTTATAAGATGAGCTGCAATGTAGGACAGAAATCGAAATCAAAATTGGTTAAACATGAGTTTAAAATTTAATAGAAAATAATATAATATTTATTGTTAAAAAAACATAAAAAGCAGGAAAAAGGTTCTCGGCTATTATTTTAAGTTCATTATTAGTGATTAAATGTGTGTGTGTGTTATGAATGAAAGTAGTGCGTGATTTTATCACAATTTTGACCCTAATGATTGAAAAATTTATTATTTATGCATTTAATAGAACTTGGACTAAAAAAAGTTGCATAAAAAATCTAAAAAAAAAAGAAGTGATTATTTAATTTTTGAAGGTACATGTTTTTTATTCAATCAAAGCCCTAGTTTATATAAAAAAAAACTAAATAACAATTATGTATATTATTAAATTCATTAAAAATTAAATTAGTTCAAGTTGATTTATCTTGTCATATAAACACGTAAAACAACAACAAAATTGATTTCTTTTTCTCGTCTCCCCTACATAATAATATCAAACTTGACATTTATATAATAGCATAATTTTTATTGCATTATGTATTTCATTTCATGAAATCATTAATTTTTTATTAATTAACTTTTCTTTTTACCTTTTTTTGTTTTTACCTTTTTTTTTTTTTTTTTGTTATGTTAGGATAAATTGTCACACAATACTTATAATAATATACAAGGTTTATAAACCTTGAGTAATATAGTAGTTTTAGATCACGTCTTCAAAATATTCAATTTCAGATTTTCATTAAAAAAATAGTACTTTTAATTTTTTGAGACCTTCCACCAAATATATATATATATATATATATATATATATATATATATATATATAAGTATGGTCATTATGATCAAACCTAAATATTTTGTTACCTCTCAAGGCTGTTTCGTTGCATGTCTGTGACGTAGTGCAACGTATGGAGAGACGTGGTTCTACAAAACTCACGTGCTCGGGTAGACCAATGCACGTCATCAGTAAGACTCACTCGACGAGAACTGAAATTTTAACACAAAACATAATTTACCTTGTTGAATTTTTTTTAATGTAATTATGTAAATGTTATGTATTTAGTAATTGTTATATTTTTAACTGTACTTTTCAATAACTGATACTATTTCTTAAAATCCTATTGTAGCTAATTCATTTAAGTAAAATTTCGTTGTTTTTTTATGTTTTTTTTAATAAAGTTTTACACTTGTTGGTGAAAGCAGATAAAATATACAATAATATTGCATGAAAATATTTTAAATTTTATGGTAATTAGAACTGCATAAAATTTCTAGATTTTTTTGTTTCTACATCTAAAATGGACTAGTAGACAGTAAAAAAAACTACAGCTTCTACGGCTAAAAATGTATTTTAAGTATCCTTCAATCATAATAATTGAGTTAAATATACATATATTTAATTACTTAAATTGCATATAATTGTTACGCATTTATTAAATAAAAATTATAGTAAATTTTTCGTATAATTTTAAATTATTTAATTTTTTTAAATACAAAATAAACTCATTGAGTTCAATCGTATTGTAAAATATAAAATTATTAATTTGGTCTTTTCTTCTATAACAATTCCTTTATTAATTTCCAATCAATAATATTGATAAAGTTTCTTTAGCAACAAGAATGGAAAGTGTTTCAATTTCTCAATGTAAAAATTTTGAAACACTTTAATGATACAGCAATCGCCTCTATATTAATAAATTATTATTTCTTAAATTCACCATCTTTGATCCAAACCATTTTCCAAATTGCATTCATGTCATATTAATCGGTTGAAAATTTTAATTTAAATAATTAATGCATATATAATATATTCTATTGTTCATACAGAGAGAAAGTATACTTCAATAAAATGAAATATTACCCGTGGGCAGGTTTAAAATTTTACTGCAATTTCCATTTCATTGTAAAATAACAAAGATTACAATACCAGTTATAGCAACAATATATTCAGTAAAACGTAAATGTGAAATATTTCTTATTGAATATGAAATTTACATTTCAAGTTATTACAGTTGTATGCAATTAAATTTATTGCACAATTTAAATATTGATTTCAGTGTGAAAATGTCTTATTTTATTACCATATATCATTTTACTATAACAATTTTAGTAATTTTTAATGGCAATGATAGAATAATAATGAATGGTTTTTATTGAGAGGCTAGAAAAGGTTTACACCCACTTACATGGTCCTCTGACATATTTTGAAGTTATTTATCTGGTCAGAGTACAATAAAATAATAATTGAACACAATAAATAATATCAAATTAAGTTAATTACATTAGTTAACTAGTTATAACTATAACTATATATAGTTATAGTTAGTTATATTATTAAGTTATTTACGTAATTATTTAATGACAAACAATTTGCTTATAATGCTTACCTAACACTGCGCGGCCTTGAGAGCGAGGGTGTGGGTGTGGGAGGTGGAGCAGCAGGAAGAGGTGCAGCGGGAGGTACCCTCACACCCTTGGGGTCCCATGCTCGAAGTGGAACTCCTGTGAAGGACACGGTAGATTGACGTCTTGAGAAATCTCCCATCATGTACACAGCGTATGGGGGAGGGTCTTCGGAATCCGGTAACCTGTATGAAAAGTCAAAAGTTAATTACTATATCTTTGATTATAGACACTTTGCACACCGCTCAATATCCATCTTTGTGATCGTAATACATTTGTACCAGCATTAGAGAGATTTAAGATTTAACTATAATGCTGTTCGTAAACCCTGTTTTCTAGTACTAAAGTGTAGATCAGATTCAAATAAAATGCGTATTTTTGAAGCAATTTTTTTTTTTTTAATAATAATAAATAAAAATACAGGCACGCATAACACTATACGTTTCTCATTTATTTAAAAAATAAAGCGTTTTTAAATTTAAGTTCTACATATTAATTGGAACCTAGAAGGAGGACACAGATTGAAGAAATCAACTGCATTTTATGCATTAAGATAAGTTTTTTCTATGTTTTTGTCACCAATAATAGAGCACCTGTGAAAAAAGTGAGACATCGCGCAAGTTGACGTGCGAGAATAGAATAGTCTAGATCAGTGAGCTTGGTAGTTTACACTGCGACAGACATAGTTATGTCGTAATATTTTTGCCTATATAAATTAAAACATTATTGATAGTTTAATACGCATAGTACATATTATGGTCAATATTTTTGTCATACTCTGAACTATTACCTTAAGTATTTTACATCACAATAAACAACTCTAGCATATATATTTATTACCTGCAATATTATATTATTTAGTTATATATATTATATGTATATAATATGTGTTTTAGTATAATAAAAGGCTAACAAAAGTTCTTGTTGTACATATTAATACTATATTATTATAGTGTATTGAAAAGTAAACAGTTTTCTATTTGCAAATTAACTTAAGAGTACTTTTGAAAAGTTATAAAAAACTGAGGGGTCAACACTTTTTTTGTCTTTTAATCAAGCACAAAGCACATATTAATATTGAGATAAGGTATAAAAATTTATTAAATAAAGTAACATAATATAGCGTAAATAAAATTGATTTGTTTTTCGTGTAAGGTGATATATTAATTAAATATATTATGTTTCAAAATATTACTTATTTAGTTATTTATATTATAAGCATTTTCACACAAAATTAATTATGTACTATATTATAAATATTATACTTTTTACATCCAGTATTTAAAAACCTGTGTTTGTGTAGTCGGATTGTGATAGAAACATTTACAACGTCCAATAAAGCTCTTTAATTAATACTATTATTATTAGGACAATATAATAATATAGAATATACCTGAATACCCTTACCCCTTGTATTATCCTATAAATTACTGCATATTTGAATAGTTCAGGTCTGAGATTTTAATTCAGCGTTTTTTACAATGTTTTTTATGACTTGAATAATTTATATTTCTTTGGCTATTCAGATTTGCACAGAAATTTGAATTTTTAAAATTCGTTATTCTAGCAGGGCTTTGCAAATTTTTAAAGATGCTAAAAGTACTTAAAAAATTAAAACCACCTAATTAATTTTAGTTTGTGAGAATCATTTTTATCACAATGTCACTTCCATATACGACGAATGAAAGTAATCAAAAGCAATTATGTAAACTATATTTACAGGAAATCTTTATCGCTAATTGCCGTAATTGCAATTTTGAGCGCAACCCAATCTCGTATTTGGAGTCAACTTTGTGCACGATTTTCACCTTGTCCTTTGATTGGTGCTCGTTCACGTCCTAAAAAGATTTCGAGTTGTGCGTGTTACTTTACGATTATGTGTGATACATTGTGTTTAGCACTTCTCAAGCAAGCAATTTAAAATTTAAGAATCTCAATTTAAGTAACTGTCAGCCAGGTTAAAATTAATAATTTTTAAAAATGACTCTTGCCAGTGATCGACTTGATGCTCCCTTGCAAATGACGTGCTTTCTTGAAACTTTAAAAATGTCTTACACTGTTCATAATGTAATATTTTTAACAGTACCAAAAAGTGATTTAAATTAAATAAGATCCAAAATTATTATATTATTATTGTTTTACAACGAGATCCAAATAAATGCAATTTTTTTTTGTCCAACTTTCATGTAAAGCATGATGAAATTTTGTTAAATAAATAGATTATTATTAATATTGCATGCACGCAATAATGATTTTTATATAAAAAAAATGTCGGGTAAAATTACTAGAGCTTTAATTGGAATTAGGTTACTGTATTTGATACATAAAGTAAATGAATAATTAATCAAGTTCAAAATAATTGTTTTAAATTCATTCCAAAAACTTCTTTAACATTAATTTTATTTAATTACAAAGCGTTTAACAAAAATGTTGAACAATTAAAAATAATATTGACCATTTTTTTTCTATATACTGATATGCAAATCGACTATATGTATAACTCATCTAGAGTTGTTTCCTTAACTGAATGAAAAATTCTCATTTTATAAGAAATGAGACAAAATAATTAAAAGATAAATTATGTATACAGTATTTATAAACAGTAAAGAACATTATTATTAAATTTGCAAAAACGGTGGTTGGCACTTGGCTGCTTGGAAAAATTGCAGCTATAAATTTTCAGTTCATAAAATTTAATGTATTCTTTATATTATGCACTTATAACAGACTTTGTTACCTGTTAATACATTTAAAGTTAATTTTTAATCAATCAGGCTGTCGTATTTTGTAGACTGAAGTTATATTAATAATGATAAAAAAAAAAATTTAAAACATTAATTAATAAAAAAAACTATTTAAGTTTCATAAAGATATGAAAATAAAGCATTATTTGCTACGTGAGTGATCAAAAATAAATAATAATAAACAAAATTTAAAAAATAGAAATAATTCATGTATTGAAATCGTAACAATTTAAGAACAAAATAACTAATGAACTATAATGATTAACAGACTTGGCCATGAGCGACTTGTTTGAGCGACGCTCACGTGAGCGCGCTCATTTTTTATGAGTTGAGCGTGAGCGCGCTCATTTTTGTAAATATGAGCATGAGCGTGAGCGCGCTCATTTTAAATGAGTTGAGCGAACTCGCTCTTTATTTACTCACCCGCTCACTTTTTTCTCCTTTTTACCTTTTTACTTTGAAATTTGTACTCATTTCTACTATTTTAATAAAAGGCTTTCTTTATTTTTATTTTTTTTTTCTAGATATTACATTTGAAATAAAGAGTTAATAGCATGATAACAAAACAAAAATATATAGTAGAAAACATTTTTCAATGAATAGAGAAAATACAGGAATGATTGTATAGTTCAAGTGCATGCTCACTTCCCCCCTTCCACTTTCAACTGCAAGTCGCGACACCTAACCATTTTGCGAGTAATGGACACAAGTATCTGAAGATCTTTTGTTAGTGCCAGATGACACTTTTTTTGTCACAGAATGGTGATTAAACCAACAGTAATTATAGCCATAGACATCAATAGCAATATTCAAAATTTTGCAAAAAAAAAAAAAAAAAAAAAAAAAAAAAAAAAGTACTGGGATTAAAAGAGGCTCACGGGGGGAGGGGGGGTTACTCAGTTTAAATCAAATAGTGACCAGCATGAAAGTTCATGTTTAGGCACTGACTGTAAAAAATATATTTATTATTATTTTTGCGACGTAAAGTGTTAAACTTACGTCATTCTGAATGCTTTTCGATGCTCTTCTTGAGTAATGAATAACATTGCTCTGCATAGAACAAACGTAGTTTAAGGCAATTTTGTGTGTAAAATTAGCTATTTTTTTGTAATTATTATTTTTCTTGCATACTTAATGAATAATAATAATATTATGTATAAACGTTCTACCTTGTCCTCTTCTGTATAAAAATCAATATACGTATAAATTAAAAGCCTTCAAGAATAAAATGCACCAATGGGAAATATATAAATATGAGCGAAAAGAGCGCGCTCAAAAAATTCATGAGCGTGAGCGTGAGCGCGCTCATTTGCAAAATCACGAGCGAAAGCGTGAGCGCGCTCATTTACGTGAGCGTGAGCGATGAGCGTGAGCGCGCTCATTTTAAAAGAGCGCTGGCCAAGTCTGATGATTAACGCCAATTATAATTATTATTAATAATTGCACATTACTATTATTTATTAAAATGTCTTCTTTTTATATTTATAATACCAGCACCGAGCCCTGCTTGAGCTGAGGTGAGGCCGTGAGAAAATTACTATCACTTTTTGTGTTTATTAAATCTTACAAAATTATCAGCTTGATTCTTTTTCCAATCGAGTTTTGCCTATTATTTTTAATATTAAAATAAAAATGTTAAAGAACTGAAATTATTAGGTTCAGATCATCGTTGAAAATGTGTTGTTCTATACTAACTTTTATAACTAATGCATTTTGTTATTAGCCAAGATGGAAGTAAAATAGAAAGAGAAATATAATAAGTTGATCATTTTTGTGCGATTTTTCTGGAAAACTAAACCGCAAGCAACATTAAGTTAAGCATTTAAATTTAATTTGTTTATTGAAGAAAAAATAATTTTAACTAGATTTCTTTTATATATAATTTAGAAAAACTTAAGTCTCTAATAATAATAAACTAGAGTAGAGAGGTCTATATAGCAAAACACGCATCTCTCGTTAACCTATTTTAAAGGATGAAAATCTTAATAATCTCTTCTAAAAAAAATATCAACTTAATTATTTAAATTGATTTCTCCAATTCCATTGTTTCACACGACAAAAAAACTGTCTTTCATTGGTAATTCTCAGATTTGCAGTAAATATTAAATGTTTATTTGTAATTCAATAATTTGAAAGAGTTTTTTGCAAATCACTAATAAATTTGAACATAAATCTACATATTTTTAATAAAGAATGAATAAAAAATTAAAATAAAATTCTTAAAAATGACAAACGGTTGAATTGATTATTTTTTATGGAATGGATATATATTATACATCAATTATCAAGAAAAAAAAGTATTAATTAATTGATAAAGTATAATTAAGAAAACATATCGCAGTAATATTATTATTCTCAATAAAAGATATAGTTTCGATATTGAATAATATATAAATGATACAAAAAATAAAAAGTTCAATAAATTAAAATTATAAAAGAAGGTTAAAAAAATAAAAAAAAACTCTAACAGTTTGAAAAATATTTTCTTACGAGATTTAACTTTAAAAAAATTGCACTAACCTGTATTCATCCATGTTACTAGATTAAGCACCATCAAAATAATAATATTTATATATATAAAATAGTACATTCTTCTATATATTTATTAACCTATTTTTTTTAAATGACATAATTCTCTCTCTCCGGCGTGATCATACACATTTTTTTTGTTTGTGGTGACGCGCAGGTCTCAAAAACTGTATAAATGGTATTAAATGTTATTATGAAATGATCTGTTATCAGTGTAATGGGTTTCTATGCTATTGTATTTTGTGTATATCACATACATACACACAAAACTATAATTTTTAGTTGTGATATACTTCAGTGTCAACATGACTTATATATAATAATCAATATCACATCCATTTTATAAATATTTTTTTTTTTTATATTATTAAAATTTAATAAATTTTTGAATTTTATTATTATTTATTTTTCACGTTTATGAATGAGTTACATTAGAAAAATTAGCACTGTTTGCAAATTGAGTGTTTATTAGCTGTTATGTGCAATAAAGGAATTTGATCTCTTAAAATTTGCATACAAATTTTCATAATGTATTTTTAATTAATTAGATCCAATGATAACAATTCTATGTTTTGTAAAACATTTTTTTTTTTTTTTTTTTTTTTTTTTTTGTTAATAACTGGAAGTATTTTCAACTCTTTTTTATTCATTGTACTTCTATGGTCTTTAATATACTATGATGGTTATACGTACATGACATCGTATAGTATTGAGTGCATGTTTTGTGTTTGATTAGATGAGTAAATTACCCACACAGCATACAACAAATGTCCTTTTTGGTATTTCTCGTTGCAAAATTAAAAAATATTAACTGTAAATAATTTTACCTATTTGTCTATATAATCGTTTTTTTTTTTTTTTTTTTTTTTTTTTTTTTTTTTTTTTTTTTCTTAATTTATAAAATATAATTCTTATAACAACTGAAGTAGAGTATAAAAAGTTTTCAAAATAAAATTAAAAAGTTGTAAAAGCAAGGATATATTGTAATAGGAAATTAGGGTACTTTTTGTCTTTTCCCAAGTGGAATGTGATTACTGGCTAGCGCGCCGCTTTGCTATTATAACATTAATTGATAAAATTAAATTGCATTTTTCTTACACTGCAGTCAACCTATGTATTTTCTGCTAGCATGGCGTGGAAGTGCAAGCTTATTACGATTGCAATACCGCCTATATTCTATCTGCAATAAAAAGCAGCTCTATGCTATATGAATTTTCTTTGTATTAACATACCAATCTTTATGGTATTGAGACATTTGTGTGAAAAATAGTCACTTGATTTGAAAATATGGAGTGTGTTTATTATATAATAATATGGATTCAAAAAGACGAATCAAATATATTTATTAAAAAAATATATATGACGCTTTTTCAGAAATCGCAAACAACAAGTTTTTAAGTTATTTAGACCTTTTCTCTAAATATAAAGTTATAAAAAAAATTATTTAAATATAAATTAAATCATACGTGCCGCGATATACATTGAAATAAGATTTCTATATTCCAAATTGGTGGGAAAAAAATGTTGAAGAGAAGAAATTTATTAAGACAATCATTTTGAAGTATTGAAATAAAATAAATAAATATATTATGTTTAAGGTGTGTAGTGTATGATTGAAGGATAAAATGAAATTATGATTAGGCAAAAAAAATATATATATATATATATATATATATATATATATATATATGTTAGCATCAAAACCCGAAATTGACCCAAACTAGGTATTTTTGCTCATTTCGGCTTTTGGTTCGTCGCTTTTTGCCAAAACCCGGAATGCCAGTTTATTTCGGCTTTTGGTCACGAAATTTTGATCCATACTAGTTTTGATCATTTCGCAAAAAGCAAAACCCGGTTTAAACATTTATATCTACTTTTGGTCTTTGAATTTTAACCAGAACTAGTTGTGGTCAAAATAGAAAAATCAAAACCCGAAAAATGAACATTTCTCAACTCAATTATTTGATATAAGAATGAGAGAGAGAGAGAGAGAGAGAGAGAGAGAGAGAGAGAGAGATATCACATATTTATTTTAATTTACAATAATAACTTGACTTATGACTAATTTCCCTCATATTGGTTCAAAGTTCAAGTCCACCTTTATCCAGTGATAACGATTTATTTTAAAATATTTCTTGTGCGTATATTCAGTTGACTGTTTGTCTCTGTGCTGAAAACATGGTTTATAACTGCATATTATTCGTTAGAAAGAGGATAAGAAAGTGTTTGAATAATTTAAAAAGTTCACAACACACGTATATTGTTGGTGCGCAAATTATAAGTGAACATTTGGTTAGTGGTTTAATGGATTAGCTCTTAATTTACATTTAATCGTAAGTAGCCCCTTAAAATAATAATAATATACTCTATTACTACCATTACTAAATGGACCACTTGCAATAAAATGTTTGTAATTGTTGCAAAAAGGGAAAAGGATTTTTAATTTTTTTTTTGTAAGAAATGCATTAAGAAAATTTCAAATTAATTTAAAAAGTACGCTCATTGCAAGTGGTCCATTGCTAGGTCAAACAGTAAGTTTATTTTTCGTATTGTCTCAATTTATATTCCGTATCTATAGCCATAAGATTTAGAGATTATGGTCAGCGCATTCTAATCAAATAATTCTTTCAGGCCATATATTTTGCATTTCAAGTAAAATAATAAAATATATTGTTTCAACACCTCAATTATAATACCAAAACATCGTGCATTTATAATATAATCATAGTCTTTTATCATTGCATAAAATTCTGAGTTGAGAAATGTTCATTTTTCGGGTTTTGATTTTTCTATTTTGACCACAACTAGTTCTGGTCAAAATTCAAAGACCAAAACTAGATATAAATGTTTACACCGGGTTTTGCTTTTTGCAAAATGCTCAAAACTAGTATGGATCAAAATTTCGTGACCAAAAGCCGAAATAAAGTGGCATTCCGGGTTTTGGCAAAAAGCGACGAACCAAAAGCCGAAATGAGCAAAAATACCTAGTTTGGGTCAATTTCGGGTTTTGATGCTAACATATATATATATATATATATATAAAAGTTCGTAATAATAAAATGAATTACTAAAATTAAAGTTTTAAATTAATTTTATACTATTTATAGTGGATAACATATTATATTATAATTTATAAACATTTAAATTGTACATGTATAATAATATAATATGTGATCTAAAAATGAGCAAGTCGCTTTTTTTTTTTTTTTCTTTTTTTTTTTTAGAGAGCAGAGAAAGAGATTAAATCCTTTGTTGCGGTTGCTGCACATAATAATACAAGATGTACATAATTAACGTTTTACCGATCATACGATCTATAAATACCCTGCAGATTAGGCAATTTGTTGGACTAATGTGTCATTCTGGGTGCAAACTACAAATTTCCAGGCGCAAACGACTTGATGTTATTTTTTTATATATGCAAAAAAGCCTATTTTGAATTGAATTGATCTATACTAATATATTTCAACTTATCGCTTTATTATTAATTACAATTGATTTATTTCTTTTGTATGCGAAAATGCGCATAATAAATCAGGCACGGGGCGCGGCTTTTGTGTTCAAAAATATCCGGCACTTCCCGCCCATTTTATTTTAACAGCTGATGTTTGTTTATTATTATTTTTTAGCAGCCATCGTGATCATGACAAGCTTACGAAGTCAAGTGATTTTCAATCAATTTTATCAAAATTTTAAGTTTTGTCGAGTGAGAACGACTATTTTTCAATGTCCAAGAGCAGCTAGTACATCTGTAACTTCAAATACACAGTAAGTGTCAGTTCTGAAACCAATGACAATCTTAAAAAACATTGTGTAAAAATGTATGTAAATGCTTGGCGTATAGATAACACAATAAATTTCTTATGTAATATACTTATTTCAGCATTTAACTAAAGATTGATTATTATGTTAAATAATTAATATTATTTACAAGTACACATTGCAGATGAGGAGAATTAACAGTTTGAATTGCATGCGGTCATTTTAATATGTAATATAATATGTATGTATGCATATACATAACTAAACTTTAAATAGGTTTATATGAAACTTTTATTGAAACGAATTCAATTAGTGTATGTACAATTTCCTTATCAGCACTTAATTGCCTCTAGATAAGCGTGTACTCATGTATTCCATGGTTACTTGTATTGATTTACTATTATTTGCTCTTGTTATGTAAATTTATTTCTTACAGGTCTTCCAATAAAACTGCACAGTATGACGTTGTTATTGTTGGAGGAGGTATCGTTGGCATGGCAACGGCCAGAGAGCTCATCATGCGTCACCCAAAACTTAGTTTTGCAGTACTTGAAAAAGAAAATAAATTAGGTAATTTTTTTAAAACCCAGTGTATTGAATGACAATTATATTTTAAGCAGAAAACAATAAATTATATGTATGTATTTGATTCATTAGATTGAATTTTGACCACTATTGATTAGGGGGGGGGGGGGAGGTCAACTCTATAAAGCCTAAGACAGTGGTCAATTCTTATCACACCTAAGCTCTGCCCCTGTGATAGCATCCATAACAGCAACAGTCCAAACTTTATCTCTGTGCTAAGAAATACTCTGAGAAGTACACTTTCCTAGGCTTTAAAAGCTTGCTAGCTAGAACATATTGGAGAGCTTTTGGCACTAAACTCTATGAAAAAGAGGGTATATGTGAGTGAACCTTTGTCAGACTTGGAGAGAAACAATGAATTATCATCCACAATTTCCGAATCTATACAGACTGGCGATGGCAAACACACATACTATGTATCTCGTTTCTTTCTCTTGTACTTTAGTGCTAAAACTTATCCAATTTGTGTTTATGATCTCTGAGCTATTGACTAATAAAGAAACCATTGTTTTGAAGCTGACTATAAGCAATTTTGAACACATCCGCTTCCATTTCTACTTACTACGCATGCGCAGAAAATTGAAACGGAAGTGGATGTGAGCATAATTGCTTATAGTCAGCCTCAAAATGGATGTTTCTTTATAAGTCAATAACAAGATTTTTACAGAACTGTAGGAGTCTCTTCACTATGGCAAGGCCTTCACTGGTTTTCCTCTAGCCTTATATTTTAACTTTAAAATTTACATATTCTTCTTAAATTATTTCCCTTGGTCCACAGCGGCTCACCAGAGTGGTCACAACAGTGGTGTGATTCATGCTGGTATTTACTACACTCCTGGCTCACTGAAAGCCAAGCTATGTGTCGAGGGACTCAAACTTACCTACGCCTACTGTGACAAACAGAACATACCTTATCGCAAGTGTGGCAAATTGATCGTAGCTACAAACCCAGTAGAAGTGAAAAGACTAGACAATATCATGGCCAGAGGAATAGAAAATAATGTACCAGATTTAAAAATGGTTGATTCCTCACAAATTAGTGATATTGAGCCACATTGTAGGGTAAGTTTACTAAAGCCAGCATCATCATAGATCCTCACTTGTTTAACATTGTAAAGTAGGGCCTTACCTGAGTTCAACAGGTAACTGGAAGTGTGCCAGTGGTTCAGTTAGCAGAATAGGAATATATCTTTTTCTTTTTATGTAAAACATAATTTTTTAAGAACAAAACCAAGGGGTCTGTGCCGTAAGTCCTGTCGAGAAACTGGGTACCGAGAAAGGGGGTGTAACTTGCTTGTTTATTATTGAGAACTTGTGAGCCACGCCCCCTTTTTTTTCCATTAGAAATGCATTAAGAATATTTCAAATTATTTTAAAAGGTTTGTTCATTGCAAGTGGTCCAATTGATATAGAAAACCAGCAAGGTACCTTAGTGAAGAGATGTTCTGTGGTTTGATCAAAGTTTTGCTAGCACAGTGTGCTTATTATCGCTGTGCTAGCAAGATTTTTTACCCAACTAGAGGACATATTTTTTGTATAGTAAGACCCTTGCTGGTTTCTTCTATCCTTTTCCTTTAATTTTATCATTATGCAACCAATTACTTTACTATACTATTTTTTTAAACTTATTTTGGAAATTTCTTTTTTAACTTTTTTTTTTTAATGAAACTGCAGTGTATTGTTTTTTAATTCTGAAAAGTCACATTTTTAAAAATAAAAATATTCATTTATAAATACATACGTACAATTAATGTTCTATTCTACTGTTGCAGGGTCTGAAAGCTGTATGGTCACCACATACTGGTATTGTAGATTGGGCTCTAGTCACTGAATCTTATGCCAAAAATTTTAAACAACTTGGAGGAAAAATATTTTTAAATTTTGCTGTATCTGCATTCCAAGAAGTGAAGGAGAGTTCTACAGGAGAGGAAAATAAATATCCTGTCAGGATATCAGGCTCTGGAAAGGTAAGTTAGACTTAAAGGTGTAGAACACCTTGAACAAAAAAGTTGTGTAATATCCTAACAAACCTGAAAATATACGTTGATTTGACCGGAGTCATTGATTTCTAATTTATTTTCCGTTCACAAAATAGTGCAAACGGTCACTTACATCCCAGCTTGACTGTTTTACGTGCCCATGGTCCAGGCGAGCTGTGAGATCAGTGACTGCTCGCACCATTTTGTGAATGGAAAATAAAATAAAAATCAATGACTTTTGCCAAATCAATGTTGAAATTTAGGTATGTTAGGATAGACATGTTTTGTGATCAAGGTGCCTTTAACAAAAGTTATTTTATTACAAATCAAGGAAAAAAATGATTATGTGATAATTGACTGATAATAAAATATTTTAAAGGGTACAAACACATAGATTAGGAAAACTTGTGTAATGAGAGATATTGACCATTGAGCTTACAAACGTATTATGTTTACTTGCAGAGTGTTGAGGCTCGGTACGTGCTGACCTGTGGAGGACTTCAGTCAGATCGTCTTGCTGAGATGTCAGGGTGTAGCAAGGAGCCGAGGATTGTACCTTTTAGAGGAGAATATCTGCTGCTTAATCCTAAGAAAGCTCACCTCATCAGAGGAAATATCTACCCTGTAAGTGTATAGCTTTGCAGTCAGTCAGTTTAGTAGTTGGAGAAAAGTGAATTCATAAAAGCAATAAGATAAAATAGGGATATTAAGGAAAATAAACCAGCGTGGTCAGGTTGAATTAATTTGAAAGAAAAAGCCAGGAAAAACCACTAGGTAATTGGTTCAGTGGGTAATCGGGCCCTTACCATAGCAAAGAGAGTCCCATATATAGTAGGGGAAAATCTTGCTACCACAGAGATATAGCACAAAACCTAACATATTGGATAGTTTTTGGCTTTTGGCACTAAACTCCAAGAGAAATGGAGTTATGTGTCTTTGTCGGCACATACACACATACTCCATCTCCCTCGGAGCTTCGTGCCAAAAGCCAAAAACTATCCAATATGTTTATTACCTCTGTGCTAGCAAAATTGTCTCCTAGCTATTGGACTCTTTTCACTATGGTAAGGTCCTTGCTGGTTTCCTGTATCATTTTCTTTTAAATAAATTTAATTTCATGTGTTTTGTTACGTATCACAACTTTTAATTGGTAAATTATTAAATGTCACTTTCTTTTCCCTTAGGGATAAAACTGTCAAAAGTCAAGTCTTTCATATTTTGATTTGGGTTTCACAAATTGAGAGTTCACTGTTTGATTTGTTTGCACTGTGATCCTCAGGTTCCAGATCCAAGATTTCCATTCCTTGGAGTTCACTTCACTCCTCGTATGGATGGCAGTGTGTGGCTTGGACCAAATGCTATCTTGGCTTTCAAGAGGGAAGGATACAGGTATGTGTAGTATACTAAGTAAGTGGGGCTTCACGTTTTTTTTAAGTACTGTATCTTGAGAGTTTGCTTACATGACCCAGTGCTTGCATTTACAACCCACGCAACCCACACCTGTATTATTATTGGTTACAATAAATTGAGGATTTTTATGTAATAATTTTCTATATTAAGTCATTAACTTTCCTCTCATTAATCATATTTTTGAACTGAAATTCATTTTTCTATCTACATATATCTCTAACGTATCTCTATCCATTTTGATAGTTCTCAGTACAGGATAGGAAATACTGTACTAATTTTCTCCCCATTTAAATAAATAAAAACAACCACAAGGATTTTTTCCCCTCTTTTTTATAAATAAAGACACTAACTTTTTCAAATGTAATTCTCTTTCTATGTAGATACTAATACTAATTGAGATATATCCAGTATAATTTAGAATTCAAATTAGTTCTCTATTCAGCAACAGTCCAGTGCAAGTCCAGAGAAACACTAAGTACAGTATAGTAAATATAATATGTAACATGATAGTGGGGCAGTTTCCTTTAAATCCTTTCTTTTTAATTTAATATATCCGGTATATCCCTGCAAACACTTAAGCTTAATTAAGACAAATAAAATAATTAATTTAGGGGAAATGAGGACTAAAAACTGCTAGCAGTTATTTTTAAAAAAAATTAGAAGTTGTGTGTGTGTGTGTGGGTAAAAAGTAGTCACTGGAGCACTACCTGCCTTACAGGAGGGGGGGGGGGGGGGGGAAGGCTTATATACTATGTATAAACCAACCAGAAGTACAATATTGTGTGAACTAGTATCGGAAGTACAGTATGATCACAAATTTCAGATTTAGCCGTTTAATACTAATTGCTTTAAATATCATAATGGGAAATATTTTGTGGTAAAACTGTATCAAACTTATACATCATGTGTTTGTTATGACTTCAGGTGGGGTGACATTGACTTTGCAGACCTGATGGATGCCCTAAAGTTCCCAGGATTCCAAAAACTTGCTCGTAAATATGTTGGGTTTGGAACTTCAGAGATGATAAAATCAATTTTTATTCGACTTCAGTTGAAAGAACTACAGAAATATGTTCCTGAAGTAACTGCAGCTGATATTCAGAGGTAAGAATTTTCAACAAGTAAGACTACTTCATATAATCATACTTCATAATTTGTTCTAAAGGCTATACAGTAGTTCACAATGTGAAATAAAACTATGTTTGACATCAAGTATTTAAATTATTGATACAAAAGTTGCATGTAATAGAATTTAAATATAAATAATAATTAAAACTACAGCCTCAATTGTCATGTCAGTATATTTAAGGGAATTTTAAACTTACTTTGATTTGGATGTTGTAAAAATAAATGTTCGGTCGAAAAACATGATAACAAAACTAGACACAACAGATAGCGAAACTTAAAGGAGGAGGTGAGGGAAAAGATTCACATACTATCGATATAGTCAGGAAAAAAGGAACCTGCATTGATGACTCATCTGTTTTGTCTGATCACTTTCATATCGTTCTCAAACTTTTGGCCAGAGCTTAAGTTGTTCAAGAAATGTCCAAAACTATCATGAAAAGCTTTGTAATAATTTACATAAAAATTACTAATTGTTATTTCAATGTAACCCAGGGGCCCAGCTGGTGTACGTGCTCAGGCAATGGACTCTGCAGGGACTCTAGTTGAGGATTTTGTCTTTGATTCTGGCTCAGGTCCTCTTGGTACAAGAATCCTCCACTGTCGTAATGCCCCTTCACCTGGCGCCACTTCCTCCCTTGCCATTGCAAAGATGATTGCAGATAAACTACAAGGACAATTCAAACTGTAATCTGATATTGCACTGAAAAACACATGGGTATAATCACAACTTATATTATGTGTGGACTTTTAAATGGGTGAAGTTAAGTTACATAAAATCTAATGCAAAAATTCAAACATCATCATGAATTAAATTAATTTTTATATGGCTTCTTCTTAGTATCCATGGAGTAAAGCTTACATAAGAGATGATGCCACCTAAAAAAAAATAATAATAATTCAATTAAAAAAAATGGGGGGTGAGTTCAAAAGTGAGTGCTTGGGGTGCCAACTGTATTTTCAGACCTTTTCATTGACTTAGTGTGACACCAAAAATGTTGTTACTTTTGTCGTTATTACAATGTAATAATGACAAAAGTAACATGTCATGCAAGAATGTTGTCAGTATAATGTAAATAACATTACGATGAGCAACAGAAAGTCAATGGAAAGGTTTGCACTTAATAGAAACCAGTTTTGAGACCCTTTCTTAAAAAAACAGCATCTTCTTTCATGAAATCTTTAGGCCATGAATAAGTGTACCACTGTACACTATACCTATTATTAGTCCAACAACTAAACTGTAGATATATAAGTAGCATTTTTTTTTTTTTTTTTTTTTTTTTTTTAAGTAGTATAAATATATTTACCTACTATAATGAACTATAGCAAATTTTCTATCTACAAAAAGTCAACATGTTACCGTATCAAAAGAAGGAGATACAAAAGTGATACAATAAGAATATTTGTATCTGAATGTATTTGAAGAATTTATACAATTAAGTAACAGTTTCTACATAGAAACAAGTTATAATTTATTAAATTTTATTGTCCCTGAATATATGACTGTTGTAAAGGTACAAAATAAAAATAAAAATATATATCTAAGAGGTATTAAAGAAAATAAACCATGGCGCGTTAGGTATGATAAATTTTAAAGAAAAGTACAGGAGAAATCAGCAAGGGCCTTGCCACAGAAAATTGCGTTTCATAGCTTGATAAAAATCTTGCTAGCACAGATAAAAAAAAAAAAAAAAAAACACATTGGATAGGTTTTGGCAGTAAACTTCAAGAGAAATGGAGTGTTATGCCTTTGTCAGTCCTTGCATGTATGCTCTGGGTACGTAAGGACTACATACTTACACCCTGCTCTGGGTACGTAAGGACTACAAAGACATGACACATGCCATTTCTCTTGGAGTTTAGTGCCGAAAGTTATCCAATATGTTAGTTTTTTTTATATCTAAATAATATAAAGCAAAGAATTATTTCTAGAATATAAAATCAATGCTCCCCCCCTCCCCCCTTTATAATGTATAATATGTTACTTGTTATGATGATTGTTATTGTTAATAGAGTTATAATCACAAATTATATTAATCATGTTAAATATCACATTTGTTTATTTGGGGGGGGGGGGGGGGGATGCATGATTTTAAAGATTTTTTTATTGTTATAAATAATAATAAACTTTTATTTTCATAAAATAAAAAGTTGTTTCATTTTGTGGCTTCTAATAAATACAATGTATTACTATTAATATGAAGAAAATCAAAACTAGTTTTAAGCTTTTTCATTCTGCCAATAATTATTTACTCAGTCTATAGACCAGCAAGAACACATGAGTTAGAGATACTAATTAATTAGTATATTGAAGTTTCTATTACGATATTGTTTCTTCATTTAAAAAATAACATTAACAAGGAGGTGTAAAAGAAAATATATGAAACAGCTAGATTATGAAATGAATATTGAAGCAAAGGCAGGTTTGCTAGATAGGAAGTTGTGAAGGTCAATCAACCAGGTCAAAGTTGACCTGTTGGCTTTTACCCTGAAAGGGATATAAAACATATCATGATATGTATACTACATACATACATATCATGACGCTATAGTCCCTTTAGGGGTAAGCCAACAACATAGATGGTTTTTAGCCTGACCCAGTGATAGACCTCCACAACTTTCTATCCTGACATATTTCTCTTGCTTCCATTATAGATTTCTTATCTTGTTTCATACCCTTTCTTTTGTAACTCATGTACTTGGTACATGATTATTTTTCAAATATCTTCCAACCACTTCAGACCATGATGTTTTAGGCCTGCCTCTATCTCTCCTTCCATCCACGCTACTATGAAATACCTGTTTTGCTATTCTTTCATCACGCATTCTCTCAACATTCTCAACATGACCAAACCACCGTAACACACTGTTCTCAGTCACTGTTTCTTTCACTCCACATTTCTCCATCACCCAAGTATTCCTTGCCCTATCTATGTCAGATGAGTAGGCACATCTCCAGTTGGCCAGTCCCTTTCAGCAGGAATCTTCTTTGAATTGCCTGGTTTTCTACTTATATCTTTATAGTCTTGACTTAATATGGTTAAAGCTAAGGGGAGTGAATTTTAATAAAAAATATAGTTCTGATGTTCAAGTTTATTGACAGTAAAATATAATTTGGTTTAAAAAAAAAAGAAAAAAGAAAAATACATACGTCTTTCAGTTGCGATTATAAAAACATTATTTGAAATACAGACATTGAATTCATTAAACAAAAAAAAATATATTAAAATCAATAATAATAATAAAAATGTAAATAAAGGAAAGAAATAAATGAAAGTAATTTATAATTTGATATAATGCTTAAAATAATAAGCCTAAATAATGCTAGATTAATTATTAGAGTAGTTATTATATTTTACTACAGGTATCCCTCCTAAAAAAAAAAAGGTTTAAAGGGTATATTAAATTATTAAATATTGTGCCAAATTCGTATATTCGGTGTATTTAGTATATTTTATTTAAACCCTTTACACCCTTTAAACCGAAAATCTTACTGTTTCTTTGGTGTAAAGGGTTTAAATAAAATATACCAAATATATATACGAATTTGGCACAATATTAAATCGTTTAACCCTTTTTTTTTTTTAGCAGGGATGGTTGATATAAATATAATGATAGCATAAAATTAATGCCAAGTGTTAATGAGATAAACTTTAAAATAATTATTATCATATACTGAACCAATAAAGCTAGTGAGTTGAAACTTGACATTTTGGATCCCCAGGAAAAGATTGGAAGAGGTGATGCCATTGAAATTACACTGTTAATTAATAGATAATTAATATTTATACACTATACGTGTATACACTATATTAATAATAATACACAGATAATTAATATTTCTCCAGTGCAATCAATATGAGTATTAATCTGTTCTATTTCAATTACATGAACTGGGGAGAAACAAAAAAACTATATATAGGCTATTATTTATGAAAAATTACACGAATTTGACAAATTATTTACTTGACGCTTTGACAACTACGACGGAACACAAAATTAAAGTTAGAGGTCCATATGTGTTAAAACTGTACTGTTTATGCAATTAAAAATTTGCTCTCTTTTTTTATGGTCTGTTACAAAAGTATAGCTAAATGCATACATACATATCATGACACATAGTCCCTTTTGGGGTAAGTCAACAACATAGATATAAAATGACATCAATTACTGAAAAAGGAAATTTCCATTATTTTCTAGCATAAAAAAATATTATTATACATATCATTTTAATTTATTATTTATTTATTTTGTATTTTATTTTTGTATCAAAGGTGTCAATTTTTTTCTAGTGTTTTTTAAATCATTAAAATCACAATTTTTTTTTTAATATAGGCCTAAATATATTATATAGGCCTATATATTTTTTTAAGTCATGTTTTATTAACATGTAATGTTGGCCTGAAGAAAAAAAATATACACACAGTATACATACACTTTTACAAGATAAATACTTTGTTGTAAGGTGCCAACAGTATTAATCCATACTGGTGATGTTTGATGTTGTGTTAATTGCAGTTTCACTTCATCAGTGGTCATGGTGAAAAATAAATGGGCCATACAGTAGTAAAAACATATTTAACTCTGTATCATTGTAGTCAGTAATTTCCATACAACAGTTCATACAAATAAATGTAATAATCATAAAAGTACGTTTCAATTAAAAATAATAATAATAATTATAACAGAAAATATTATAACTTCATTTTTTTTTTTTTTTTTTTTTCTCTTTACAGAACAAAAAATAAATAAAAATTTTATGCTATGACCATTATATATATGTATACAATTTATACATATATAATAAGAACAAATAAATGCAAAATGAACTTAAATTTGAGGATGACAAAAGTTAAGATAGTAATGTTATTTATATTTAAATGCACTTCTTGTGCAGTTTTTAGTGGCAAGTTGATTGAGGTAGTGAATATGAACACCATAACGATGTTCTCGTTGATCTATCTCTACACATGCTGCTCAGCTATCAAGCAGGCAATCTTGCTCCTGATCATCTCATCTTTGAGACCAGGAGGTAGCAGAGAGGCCAACATTTCAGGTAAAGATGAGGGTGTTTGAATATCAGCAGCTTTCTGAGCCAAGGACATGCGCAATGCATCTCTACTGAGCTCCAGCAAACTCAAGGGATGTTCTGAAACATGAGAAATGTATGTTAACAGCTTGTTAAAAAAATGCTTGACTAAAAAAAAAAGAAAGAAGATAAATCATGAGATGGGATATACATACACAAATAAAGCCCCTTAGCCCTTCTGCGTACCCTCGCAAAGTAGGCAACCCAAGCTACAATTTCTATTGTACACTCAGAACTCATGGCATCATAAATTCTTAACGTTGCTTCCTTTATAGTTTATAAACCCCAGTGTGTGAGGTTATACATGCAGAAGGGTTGAGATTGAGGGATACACAATATTATGTAGGAATGATGATTCAATCTCAAGAACTTTATGATATTTATTTTCAGCAGATTAGAAATGTACAGGAATGGACCATTTATGTCTTAATCATGTAAGAATATACATTAACTTATCATCAGAATTGAAATCTATTGAATGTATAAATACATTTTCAAAGAAGTTGAGAATTTATCTCCTAAATAAGTGCTTCTAGCTGCAGCGGCTGAGCCGGCAGAGTTACCAGTTCTCTTCCAGCCTTCTAGGAGGCTGGAGGTACGTAGGGCATGGAGCTTCTCTCTCCTCGACATGCTGATGAGTACCAGTAAGGACGAAACAGCTGTCCATGCATGGCTAAGAGATGAGGTGCTGAAAATGACAGTGTGCTATGCGCAATGCTCACGCCGTCTAAACCAATATGCAAGCCAAAATTCCCTTTTTCAAATGAAGCTCGCTTTCTACAGAGCAATATGAGCAACATACGCTATATTTAATTTCGGCCTGGGTTAGAATATTTTCTCTACCTCGCGTCCCTGTATAAGCACATACTATCTCCCATTCCCCAATTTTTCCTATCTATCTACACTCTTGCCAAAATAAGAACAGAGATTTTTACAACCGGATGCACCCCTTTTTCTGAAACAATTTTCTACACATAAACACCAAAAATTTACAGGCTATCAATATAATATTGAAGTTAATACTTGTTAAATTTTATTGCTATAACTTGATTAGAATCCGAGAAAAGGGGTGCATACGGTTGTAAGTACCTCTCTTCTTATTTTGGTAATGGTGTATGTGTTGTCAACTATTGCAAAGACGATTTTTTCCTAATATTTATTATTCTACAGCATAAAAGATTTTTTTTTTTTTTTTTTTTTTTTTTTAACTCAACTAAATAATTTTTTTTATTATTGTTGTCAAATTCACTGATATACATAAATTGTTAAAATATTTAAGTGTTTTTAGATATAATTAGCAAATACGTTGACAATTCCATGTATAACCTTCATCAACTGATGTAATTTTGTATTGCAATTGATTGTACGGAGATTGGAAATAAGGAAATTTTGAGCTTTTTTAGGCCAGATCCCTTTAAGTTTTAATGGTTGGGTATATGAGCGTACAAAATAATAAATTATACTGTATCAATGCTGATGGTGATAAAAGAAGTTTATAAACAAAATACCTGCAATATTCTGTACACAAGTATAACTTTTATATATTATATTAATTATAATACTCACTATGTACATCATCAAAGACTTTTGTCAGACCACTGTAGTAGTATGACATCGTCAAGTCCAGCTGCTGTAACTTGCAACGAAGAGATTTGAATACTAAGGTACCATGAGGTACTCGAGCAGATGTCGTCATCAAGTTCTTCATTTGCATTTCACTAGCATGATATTTTGGCTCAGTGAAGGCAAGCAAGCACATTGGCGAGCATGCAAGATGGCTACAGTAGTCTTGAACAAACTGCATTTCACCTAAGAACATTTATTGAAACATGTAAATTTTAACTACATTTCTATTAAAATTAAAATTTCTTATAAAGTCAGGGGTGCTCCACTAATGCTGTTCGTAAACCCTGTTCTCTTGCACCAAAAAATGCGCATTCCATTTGAATAATAATAGGTGATCGTCATTTTTGGTGCAGAGAACAGGGTTTACTATATAACAGCATTAATACTGTAATATTGAAAGCTAGTCCACTTGACTTTGTACCTGACACTAAATTTTCACTTTTTTATGTCCTACAGCAAAAGTTTATCTATCAAGATCATTAAGTGTATTTTAAACATTATAGCAGTGGAGCACCCTCATCTACAGTATTATATTTCTTTTTACCTGTGATTGCTGATAAGAGGAAGAGATCAGGCACTTGTAATTGTTGTTGCAAGTTACGTAGGTTTTCATTTCTGAAAACCAGAACTGAGCTCTTGATATTAACTCCACGAGGTATTAATGTATTTACCACTACTTCATAGTTCTGATGATGAATAAAAAATAAACTTAAAGCAGAAAGCCCAATCTCTTCCTTAAGATCCAAGCCTGCGGCAAGAAGTTTATTGATTCTGTTATTAGGTACAGAAAGACAGGAACAATGCTGTGAGAAGTACTTTTTGTTTGTATAACTTCTCTCTGAACTATAACTGTTTTTCCTTAATTCAAAATCAATGATTGTAGCTGCGGCACTGACTTTGCAAGGTTCAAACATTAATTGCATTTCTATGTGTTGCATAGAATAATTATCATATGTCATTTTCTTGAAGTTCTTATTTTGAAAGAGAAGTGGCAGTAATTCATCACATGGTAGATGATTACGTATGTTATTCAAACTGCAAGTGAAACTGTAAGTTTCATCTTCAAATACAGGATCAGATATTATATCTTTACACATTCGCAAGTCATCATTTTTACTGCAATATCTAGAATTTCTAAGTGCATAACAGTATAAACTGCACCCATTTCTATCTTTAGCAGTCTTACTTCCACCATTAGCTGCAAGCTCTCCTACAATGAATGTCACTTTTTTCATTGGCAATTCAAATAAACTGTCTAGAAATTTGCCTAGAATATCTGAAGGGACTGTATCCCTACATCCAAGATCTATCAGTTTTTGAAGTACTGTTATATGTTTAATATATTCGAACAGTGATTTCTCTTCTCCTGCAGAAATGACAATTCCTCTTCCTGATATGATATTAAGACACTCACAAATTTCCTCTATATCAAAATGATTGTGCACCAACTCACAGAGAAATTCATCTTTGAATTCAGTGTTGATCTCAGCTTTTAATTTAAGGAGATGAAGATGCACATTGGCATCAGTAGTATAATGTATCAGGGATTTTCCATTGCTATCTTCTAATGGAAGTTTGCAGTCTTGGAAAATGCCAATAATTTTTTTGGCAGTTTCTGAATAGCAATTTCTATGTGCGAGCATTTGAGCACAAGAATCAATATCTTGAGGTTCTTTGATGTGGATGGCTGCGAGACCATGTTCAGCGTAGATTTGTTGAAAGTCTGGAGGAGTGTTCTCAAAATAATTTTGAAATGCTGCAAATTCTAATGGCAAATTCAAATTAATGAGACCATGTTCCAAGTACAATTTTACTAATGGTAGATTTACGGACACATGATCAATAGAATTTTGTATTGCAGCTATGTTAATCTGAGAGTTTAAATTAATCAGAAAATTTTCCAAGAACATTCTAGCTACTCTGAAATGTTGAAAGTTATGACACTTACTCAGTAAACAAGTTGCATTTAATTTAGAGCCTTTCTTAATTAATCCATTTTCAAGAATAATTTTAATCATTTCTTTATTGTAGCTACCAAAATATTGCAGCAAACTTTGTAATTTAAACTTGAAGTGAATTGACTTTAAATGACTGAGGATTTCAATTTTGTTATTCACTTTACTCTGACATAATTGCCCACACACAGCATCCATTGGGATTTGTTGAGGGTCCTTAATTTTCTTGAGGATCGACACAAAAATTTCTGGTTGTTCCGTGCAGCAACTCAAAATGTGACCCTTCATAACGATTGCATTCACTGCTTGGGGCTGCCGCTCTATCAGTTCTCTCACAAACTCCATGTCTCCGTGTTTCACAGCCAGGGAAATACAGTTAGTTTTTCTAGACCAGCAGATTGCCTCGCCTTTGTCAAGCATGGAGCGGACGTGATCAAAGTTACCAACCTGCAGGGCCTCATGCATTTTACTCTATCAGGATAGAACAAAAAGACATGCATAATTGAGTTGTTTAAAAAAAACTACAATAAAAAGCTTTTTTGTTGGGAGGGGGGGGGGACAAGAATAACAATAAACTTCTTTCAGAGAGAGAGAGAGAGGGGGGGAGGAAGAGTTCATCTGGGCTCAAATAAATAAGACAGTATCAGTGTTAAAACTGCTTTACACCCATTATTTTATGTGACTTTTAATTAAACTTACGATGCGACACATATAAAGAAAATTGCGTATATACTTACGCCAGTTGAGTGTTTGAATTGAATTCTGTTGGCGTATGGTTCTGTCTGTCTTAACCTCATGTCAGAACTTGTTCCTGCCACATCATGGGTTGCATTCTTGCAGGCATCTGCAGCAATGGATGCAGCTTAAATAAGTAAAATATCAATATTTTGTTCAAGCTGATATGATTCATATCGATCTTGTTGCGAAAAAAAGGTCTATCTCGTATTTTGTTAGGGGAAACAAAACGCCTATCTCGTTTTTTTGTCAGTGGAAGCAAAATTAAGGCCTTATCTCGTTCCCGAATGTTATGGAGATGGCGCTCGAGATAGACCTTTTGCTTCCACTGACAAAAAACGAGATAGCTAGGCCTTTTGCTTCCGCTGACAAAATACGAGATAGGTCTTTTTTTCGCAACAAGATCGATATATTTATATATTAATTAAAAAGGTAAGAATATTGTATTGATATATTATATGAACACGTCAGATGCATAAGCAGACATTCGACATTTGCTGCGTTTCATTTATGCTTAATTATGTCGAATGTATGCTTTTGCATCTGATCGACACCTTCATATTAGGCACACAATGCAGTTGACATTTGTCATGGTCAATAAACAACTTCACATAATCAGCACTTGTCATATTAGCAAGGGTCATCGCAGGTTGATCACTGGCAATTAAGGGTCATCATATATAGTTTTATGTTAATTTTAGCCTCTGGTATAGGGCTTACCATGTTAAATTGAGGGTTTTAATTTTTTAATTTCTTGCTTCAAAATTGTTAAAAACACACGTTAAATCACACATTACCATAAAGTAAAAAGCACAACTCAAAAAGTATTTAGGACGTGAACGTGCCCCAGTAAAAGGAACCAGGTAAAAAATGTGTGCAAAGTTGACTCCAAATGAGGGTCTTAGTTCCACCAGAAATTTCAGTTTCTTATAAATCTGAAGTTTTAAAAGCTTTTTGGATCACCATAATTAAAAGGTCAACAATGATCGAGAAACTGACATTTCTGGTGGAACTAAGCCCCTTAATTATTTGGAGTCAACTTTGAGCATGTTTTTCACCAGATTCCTTTAACTGGGGCTAGTTCACGTCTAAAATACTTTTTGAGTCGTGCTTTTTAATTTATGATGATGTGTGATTTAACGTGTTTTAGCAATTCTGAAGTGAGAAATTCAAAAATGAATACTGTATCCTTAATTTAACATAATTATATGGTAAGCCCTACACCAGGCTAAAATTAACAGTGATCAACCTGATGACCTTTGCTAATTACGAACTGCTATATGTGAAGTTGTCTATTCTCCTTACACGTATGGTAGAGGTATGTGTAAAGGAGGTTCGACGGCATGGACATATGTGCAGCACTACTTTTCAACCTTTTTCTTAAGAAGAAAAAAAAATGCAATATTTATGCCAGAGATTCAGTGTACATATATGTATACATACACAAAACATATTTTTATATTAATTATACCTTTACTAGATGATGGTAACTCGAGATTAGACGATACTTGACAATGATGCTTATGGTTTGATGATGCCTCGTCTTTTGAGTTTGTTGAAGCAGGACGCTTCAGTCCTTGTGGCATCATTGTTGTCTATAAACCAAGGTACGTATACATGCCTATATTATCATACAAAATATGTAATTTCATGTGTATGCATTGCATTTACATACACAAACACACTAAAATCCCTAATAGCCAGCACAGAGGGACTTTAATTATTACAAAATATATCTTGCCATGATTATATACATCAGGTATTGGTTCACCCTCTGGATCGAATGCTCTCTCGATCAAAGAATTTTTTTAACATTGCGAGCGCCATAATAAGGTTAGAATTCAATGCATTTTAAATGGCAATATATATCACGCTCTTGTTCGGAGCTCATTGCTCAGCCCCTGCCCCTGGGCCCTGGTAGGCAAACAAACGTCTATCTTTATGAGGTCGTAAAGACGTGATGACCTCCGGTCACAAAATTTCAGAACCACGCGAATTGATGAATAAATGACGCGTGTTATGAGCCCCCAGAACGAAATAATGCACCGATCACGAGAACCGAGAGGGTGCTATATGAGCAGAGGGTGAGCCAATGCCAATACCACACAATTCATGCGCCACTCATGCAAATAAAAATTAAAAAATACATGATATCATATATGCGATGCTGGGGTAGATCTACTGCTGGGGTTCGAACGATATATCGAACCATATATATGGCTTTGACTCCTATCCAATGGCGGGACCTAAAGGGGAAAAAGTTCTAAAAAGCCCAAAGCGCCCAATAATGCTGAACGTCCCATCGGCGCCCATCGGTCCCATTTTACCATTTCCCGCCTCTTTTTTTGCCCTCGTGAATTTCCATTTCTTTTTTTGATAATAGAATATTGAGAATATTATGTTAAATATTAAATTACATATAATATAAGAGAGTGCACGTAGCATGTTATCTGTAATTTATATGATACATTATTTCTGTGTGGATGTATGTATGTATTATTAAACCATTGAGTATGTGTTGAAGTGATGTTTTTGACTTTTTTACACCGATTACACCCAGAAAAGAATCACCAAGAGAAGAATCAGTAATTGTTATTACATTTAATTATATAAAATTCCAAAGAATTACTAGAATATGATATAAAATTTCTAAAAAAAGAGAACACAAACATTACACAACGGTCATGCGGTCCTGTCCTCAAGTCCTCACCTACCAATTATTTTTTGCGCGGTTTGGCCATATTGGAAAAATTAAACCGCGCCACAGCAACCGCGCTAAATTTTCAACAAGTATATTTCCAATTTCTTCAAAGCACCGTGTAATGACCCGCACTGCTGTTTGGTCCATTACTGGTGATTTGAATGCTCGCGCCTGTTAAAGTAGTTGCATGATGTGCAATAGATGGCGTATGGGAATAATAGTTCATATTGTGTCAAGTAGATGGCGGGGCTAATTGTTTCGATTAACTCACGTACGAGCTTAGACTAGAAAGTTGGCTGGTTCAGCTTACTGGCCAAGCTAAAGTTGTCTTTTGCCATTTGGCTTTGTGGTGCTTACAGGCTAAGTAAGAAGTTACACGCTCCGGCGTGGATGCTTGCTTGGTCTTCCAGGCCGGATAGGAAGTTTCGCGCTGAAGAAGCGCGGATGCTTGTCCGAGTCTGTGGAGCTGTCTGGATCAGGTCCGGACGCTTCTAAATAAGGGAAACCGAGTTTCCCGCAGTGCCCCCCTACGGAACTTCCTTGACCGGTTTGCGCTGTGTGAGCGCGAACAAAGGAGTCGGAAGTGTCTGTTTGCTTTGAATGCATAAGATCAGGTTGTGTTGTTTGTGGCCTGAGTGCCTGTTTATTATTTTAATCATAGTAATTAAGTATTCGTGTTGTCAGCTGTTAGTCTGACTTGTATTCTATTATAGTTATAATTAAGTTTAAGTTGCATTAATATTAAGCCTTTTGTTTGCGCATAAGTTAAGAACACAGCTATTGTTCACAAAGATCAAACTTAGCTGATGTCCCTTCAGGGCACAGATAAGGGGTAGGATGTTTGGGTGGTTTTGATCTTAAGCAAATAATTGAATTAGTGGTAATAATTAGCTAGCAAATGGAGTTTTGGCAAATCATATTGTTCAGTGCCTGCTAAAATCCCCTAGACAAACGAGCTAAACTTTAATTGGTACAGGCGCTGTAACAAACTTGAGGGCTCGGCCTCTAATTACTTTTTTAAACCTCAAGTTAACCTAAAGGTTCGGGGTTCGGTAGTAACTATTCAAACACCCCTCAAGCTAAATTGAGAGGTAGGTCTTCAACAACCCCTAAACTAGTGTTAACGTTTTTTTCAGTCAAATTTTGTGCATTTTTGTGCCAATTGTTTCTTTTTATTGTTTATTTTAATTTCTATGTTTTCAAATAAGTTAAAAGTTTGCCAAAGTTCCGATTTGTTAGTTGATTTGTTAATTTAACATCTCGTTTTAGAGATCTTTGTCTTTGAATTAGTCGTTAATATCAAACACTCAACATTCTATTCTTTATTATTGTACATTTTATTGTTTAGCGATTATTATTAATTTAAGTTTAATTACTAGTTTTAGTTTATCAATTTTAAGTGTTAAGTGATTTTAGTGTGTTATTTGTTTGCTTTTAAGTTTAAGTATTATTCTATACAATCATTAGTAATTAGTTGTGCAGCATTTCGAGTGTTAATAGAGTTGTGTTTTTAAAGTGTTTTCTTGTAATATTAATGAAAATGTGTCAAACAGGCTTAATTTGAACTTTGTATAGTTTAAATTGAGCAGCTGTGTAGTATAAGTCCGGCCTTAAGTGATTTAACTCGTCCTGGAGGCTAGGCTTTTGTTTAATCGGCTCTTTAAGAATTTAATATTACTTGCTCTTGGTGTGGTGTTAGTTTTAAGTTTGAATATAAATATTCCTTATAATATTTTCATTAATTATTGATGTTTTGCATGTGTGTTTTTTTGAGAATACAGTTGTGTATAATAATTATTATGGATTATCATGTGAAAAGTTCCAACATGTCAAGTTGTGTTGAGCGTCAAGGCAACATACTGAATAAATATGAGGGGTACTGCAATGTTCAGAACTTTGAACTACCTACGTATTGGGGGCCGAGTGATTACCAACACCCAGAGGAATTTTTGTCCAGTTTTACACGATGTGCAGATGTGTTACATGTTACTCTCGACAAGTTGATGCTTGAGTCTATGTCAAGTGCATTGAAAGGTGAAGCATATAGCTGGTGGGTATGTACTGGCGGCTTTATTAAATGGTCTGTTTTTAAACGTGAGTTTATGCGTTACTTTGTGTCGCCCCAGTATTATGATGATTTGCTGGAGGAAATAAAGAATAGTTCGCAAAGAGAAGATGAGCCCTTACCTTCGTTTATATTTCGAATGAATGAATTATTTGACAAGTGCTATGCAGAGATCCCTGAGTTGTTGAAGGTGGAAATTGTTATGTTAAGGGTCCATTTAAAATTTAAGCAACTTGTAGCTGATAAAATTTACTCTTCGCTTGTGGAGTTTGCAAGGGCTTCAATGCAGATTGAGTCATGTGTCAAAGTGTTGTGCACTAAGCAGCCTGAGGGGATTCAAAGGAACTTGCGTCAGAGGCCTGTTAATCGTCGTGTTATTGTGTGTGGGGACAGAGGTTCGTCATGTGTGGAGGAGAAGTGCGTCGCATCGCAACCTTATCTTTCAAGGGCAAAGTTGAGCATTGGACGTGTTTTCGCGTGTTGGAGGTGTGGACGGAAGTTTCAGAGAAAGTGTCCCTGTGCAGATAAGAGGAGAACAAGCGAGGAACAATGGGCACCTCTTACAGAGAATGAGCATATGAGTTACAAAAACAACCAGTGTGTTTCAGTTGTAAGCTCTGTACAGTTGGCGAGGATAAAGCGTACGGAGAAGAGAAGGAGGCACAGACACAACAGAAGAATGCGTATGCGATCAGCGGCGTCCAGATTTGGCATGAGTCATCAGAGCACTATTGATACTGAGTTGAGTTCACCGTCAGTTCATGTGTTGCAAGTAGCAAGTTCGACGTCTGCTTGTGAGTCTCTGCAAGTTCAGGGAGAGGAGAGTGGTGGTGTGAACTGTCGTAAGATGGAGGAGGTGCTGCATGTAGTGATGGAGTTGAAGCGGACTTTCTTACAGATTACGGAGAGACTTAAGTGTTGTGATGCTAAGAAGAAGAGTGTAGTTGATGCTGCGAGTCAGTGTGAGGAGATATGCCAGAGCTATATGCAGTTGAGTGATTATTCTGATGCTTTGTCAGGCTGTAGTTATTGCGACGAGGCCTGGCGGGGTAACGCTCTTTTTCAGAGGAGGGGGTGATGTAATGACCCGCACTGCTGTTTGGTCCATTACTGGTGATTTGAATGCTCGCGCCTGTTAAAGTAGTTGCATGATGTGCAATAGATGGCGTATGGGAATAATAGTTCATATTGTGTCAAGTAGATGGCGGGGCTAATTGTTTCGATTAACTCACGTACGAGCTTAGACTAGAAAGTTGGCTGGTTCAGCTTACTGGCCAAGCTAAAGTTGTCTTTTGCCATTTGGCTTTGTGGTGCTTACAGGCTAAGTAAGAAGTTACACGCTCCGGCGTGGATGCTTGCTTGGTCTTCCAGGCCGGATAGGAAGTTTCGCGCTGAAGAAGCGCGGATGCTTGTCCGAGTCTGTGGAGCTGTCTGGATCAGGTCCGGACGCTTCTAAATAAGGGAAACCGAGTTTCCCGCAGTGCCCCCCTACGGAACTTCCTTGACCGGTTTGCGCTGTGTGAGCGCGAACAAAGGAGTCGGAAGTGTCTGTTTGCTTTGAATGCATAAGATCAGGTTGTGTTGTTTGTGGCCTGAGTGCCTGTTTATTATTTTAATCATAGTAATTAAGTATTCGTGTTGTCAGCTGTTAGTCTGACTTGTATTCTATTATAGTTATAATTAAGTTTAAGTTGCATTAATATTAAGCCTTTTGTTTGCGCATAAGTTAAGAACACAGCTATTGTTCACAAAGATCAAACTTAGCTGATGTCCCTTCAGGGCACAGATAAGGGGTAGGATGTTTGGGTGGTTTTGATCTTAAGCAAATAATTGAATTAGTGGTAATAATTAGCTAGCAAATGGAGTTTTGGCAAATCATATTGTTCAGTGCCTGCTAAAATCCCCTAGACAAACGAGCTAAACTTTAATTGGTACAGGCGCTGTAACAACCGACATCTATATGTATATATATATCGAGTTCTACAGAAGACTTAATTATAGTATTTTAAAAGTTTCAATCTTAAATGGTTCAAGAAAGGACTTGAGTTTGCCTTGCCTCTTGCCTCACATACATTTTATGTTCCCAAGCCACATTTCTTGTTTTGCCGCCTGTGACATATGCAACTGTTTCAGCAGATATGTTGAAAGAGTTGCCAACCAACTATTTCAGCCGATTCATTGAATTATATACGTTGATAAAATTTGAAGGCTACATAAATATATTATATATTTTTTATATATGATGTGTGTGTGTGTGGCTGCATTCATATTAAAGAGTCAACGCCATATGAGAGAACTAAACATGCAACTGGGCCAGTATGTAAAAATGATAAAAAATTAAATGTTTCCTGTTTTAACAAATATTTTTGTGAGCATTTGATGCTATATGCCACGTTTACAGATTGAACTATAGTTTTTCAAGTATATAATAAGAGAAAAAATAATAACGAAAAATAATAAATTTTCCAAGAAAATAGGCAAAAAATAAGTTTGTCTGACTATAATATATGTTTTACACTTGAATTTTTTTCTTGAAAATAATGGAAAGCATTGGAAGTTATTTTCCCTCTGCCTGCAATATAATCCTTTTTTTTTATAACTTCTTTCAGTTCTCATCTATATAGAGCATTTATTTTCAATTATTATTTGATTTTAAAAAAATCAAAAATCAAAATTTTAGACTTATTTGTGATTTTATTTGATAAAATTTCAAAAGTACAAAATATCAGACGCAGGACTTTAAGTTCTAATTCCAGGTATCAAATTTACAATTTTAAGTAGGAAACTAGTACAAAGGACAATTAATAGCTGTTTTCAGAATGGAGTTTGTGGTCGTGTCTCTAGGTAATTCTTAATCTGTGGCAGCGCGAGAACTTTGTCAATGAGGGCTCGCAGGTGTGGCAGGTCAGCGTAGAGGTCACGACCCGCGAAGATACTCAGGTTGTTTGCTTGTCCAGCAAACATGAAGTCCACCCATGTAAGCTGTGGAGACGAGAAGTAAAATTTATTCAAGCAGTCGTTTTATGTTTTAAAATTTGTAACTGGGGTTTATTTCAATGAAGCGCGATAGTGCACAATAAGTGGCACACGGGAAAAAGCAATTAAAAAAGAAAAAGGACCTCTATATAGTTTGATCCCTTTTAGCAATGCATTCATTCATTCAATTCATTCGTTCATTCATTCATTCATTCATTCATTCATTCATTCATTCATTCATTCATTCATTCATTCATTCATTCATTCATTCATTCATTCATTCATTCATTCATTCATTCATTCATTCATTCATTCATTCATTCATTCATTCATTCATTCATTCATTCATTCATTCATTCATTCATTCATTCATTCATTCATTCATTCATTCATTTATATTCATTCACTCATTCATTTTATTTTATTTATTAGTGTTTTTGGTAAAGTAATTAAGGCAATTATTTATTTATAATTATTATTTTGATCGAGGAAAATAGCAAGGCTAGATAATTTGAAAAGAGTTCACAGTTTTTGTATGCTTAAAGCTAACTTTTTTCTTTCAAAAAACATTGCATGATTCATTAAAAGAAAATATTGAACATTTTGAAGTAATAAAAGAGATGAATTTTACTCTGACCGATACAGCTGCGGATCTTGGCTTCATGATAGTAAAAAAGAGAGAAATAAATGAAAAATCGATTATCAATTATTTATTTTTTTTAAAAAGTTAATCATGCAGTATCGCAGTGACAGTACAGTGTGCAATTACAATGAGTCAGGGATAGTACTGTACAGTATGCGTCTGCAGGTGACGCAAATGCTGTATACAGACAGTATATTATATTTTATGTGCAGATTTAAATATCTATACACGACAAATTACGCACACATTAAAGTACAAACCTGTCCATCGACGAAGTATCCTCCGTTTTTAGCAATGACGTCATCAAATCTCTTGAGGAAAAAATCAGCCTGGGGCAAGTTTGTTTTCCTTAGATTTTCCTTCGCTTCAGGTACCGTCTCTTTGTGGTAGCGTAGCAACACTGCACAGTAAAATCAATTAATATTGATCAGTTTATCAATATCGATTTCTAAATTAATTTAAACTTTTTATCAATCAAATTGTTGAGAAGCAAAAAATTATAACAATAAAAAAATTCATATAAAATGATAAAATATATTATATTCACATATATTATTAATTTGATTTTTTTGGTATATAACAAGTAATTTCAATGTATGTCAATATTTCTAGAATAATTAATAAATAACCTTTTGCATTAACCTAGATCCATGTAATAAAAAAAATTATTAAAAAAAAAAAAAACTCAGAAAAAACAAACAAATAATTCTCAAACAATTTTATTTGGTCCTTAGGCGTATATATATATATATTTTTTATTGCGTATTCTGTTAGGGATATTGTTTTGTTTTTAAACCTTTAAAATCAAAATTTATATTTATAATAATAATAATAATTTTAGACAATGATATTTTGCATATCCTGCGCCTTATGCTATATAAAACTGCGACCCAGTTTTTTATTGCCTATCTAGTGGGATTGTTTTGTTAAATTAATGCAGTCCGTGCTCCAAAAAAATTATGAAAAAAAAAAGTCGCATCCATTATTTAAAAAAAAGTCCTTTAATAGACTGCCCGATTATAACGTATTATATTATATTATATATATATATATATATATATATATATATATATATATATATATATAATTGTGTGTGTGTGTGTGTGTGTGTGTGTGTGTGTGTGTGTGTGTGTGTGTGTGTGTGTGTGTGTGTGTGTGTGTGTGTGTGTGTGTGTGTGTGTGTGTGTGTGTGTGTCACAGTGTGTGTTAACTTAGGATCCAACTATTAATAACCAATATTTACAATTTACAAATATTATTAAATCGGCAACTTACGCCCTCTTAAATCATCGATGGATCCTGCGAGCATATCACATTGAAGCGCATCTGTTTCAGTCTTTCCTGTGAGTCCAAACTTTTTGCCGAGGTAGCGACAAATAACGATCATCTGGTGTAGCTGGAGTCCATCAATTTCTAGCACTGGCAGCTTGCCGAATGGGAAACCTGATATAGAAGTAATTGATTAAACATTAATCAAATACATAATATAACATGACGTCGTTTGATATTATATTTATATATGCCTACTTTCTTTAATGGCTGCAAAGTCACTTCGCTGCACTCGCAAGTCCTCAAACTGCACTGCACCATAATGCAACAACAGTCGGATTGGTTCTCCGCGAGCTGTCACATTGAAGTATGTAAGCTTCACCCCAGACATAGCCAACTGTAACCATAGAGTTTTTAGAGTCTATATAACCTCTTTGACTGTAACACGGTACGGGGTATACGTACACCATAAGTCCAAATTTAAATAACTGTAATTTCTTACAACATTATATTAAGTTTGTCGTGTTGCTAGTTCTAGAGAGCGGGAAAATAGTCTTTAGACTATATTGTTAATATTGAGACTATTGAGGTTTTTTACTAAAAATTTCCACGAATCACACAATTTCAACCTATATGACAATGTAAGTACAACATTTAAAAAACGACTATTTTAGTTTCCGAGACTATTTTGGACTTTTCAGACTATTTTGCCTTTTTTCAATGTTTTTCATATTTTCTAACTAAATAAAAAGAACATGGAATTATAAAAATTATGTATAGTAGTGTACATATAATAGTAGTGCAATGTCTCTGTCTCTTAGGAAAGTTTTTTATTATTATTATTATTTTTTTTTTTTTAGACAATGTATATATAACTATTAACACCAAGACAGATATTTAAATTTTTAAACAATTTTTTTCTTTCATTTTAGACAAATATAAAATAGCCGCATTGAAATTATTGCACCTTTTTTTTTTATTTTAGGCATTTCTTCATACTAGTTAAACAATCAAAATATACTATTAAAATCCTTTTGAGCTAAAGGGTGTGTACGCATGACGTCATTCTGAGTGCTTTTTGATGCTCTTCTTGAGTAATGAATAACATTGCTCAGCATAGGACAAACGTAGTTTTTGGCTATTTTCTTTGGAAAATTAGCTATTTTTTGGTCATTATTATTTTTCTTGCATACTTGAGGTACTAATTCAACCTGTTAACAGCATCAATGCTCTCTAAAAAATTGTGAAGTATTTTTAAACTGGCAAAATGTGCCATTTTCCTATACTGGCCCATGTTATTTAGTACTCACTTATGGAGTCGACTTTAACATGAATGAAACCACCCTAAATAAATTTCAAAGACTATTTGCCGACTATTTTAACAGTTTTGGAGACTTTATTTTTAGACTATTTTCAGGGACTATTATGATGAGAAAAGAGACTCTATTTTCCGCTCTCTATATAACGTAACCATTAACCAAATAATTAAATCATGAAAAGGTATTTATTTCTGAGATTGAAAAGTTCATCCGCCTTTCATTGTTTTTGCTGTCCATAATTGAATAACAACTGTATCTATAAAATACGTGATAAAATTTCATGATTCACGTGTGGCCATATAAGGATAGTATAAGATAAAATAATATTTTGGAAAGCTTAAAAGCTTAAAAAATTATTACTTCAAATTTCGTGGTGACTTCTCCCCCCCCCCCCCCCCCCCCCCCCCCCAAAATCACAGCAACATCACATTTTTAGTCGTATGTATACCGCACGGAAATCAAAAACTTGTTCAACTATAGACTGAAATGCAACACTATAAAATTGCTAGTTATTATCATTTCGGCGGTACATAATACTGTAATAATAATACGACCGATACGACGTTCTCCGCATGTTGAGTTCAAAGTAGTTTCCAAGTGGAGTGAAGGTCATATCACCTAACATAAACAAAACCACACGTACAGTCCACATATAATCATATTTGCATATGCCAACGCTATTATATGGTAATATTGTAATATATTAGCGGCTGCGATCAATATTATCTAAACGTACGTATCGAGGCAGCAAAAGTTAAAACCCAATCTTCTAAAAAGCTTACTAAAGATTTCTGCCGGCCGGTGTTTCAACAACAATACACAAAATAACAGATCAGTAAAAAAAGAGGCGGTATAAGTATTATGTTAATTAGTTCTCCTAGTGACGTAACATGTGACGTGATCGTGATTTTAGTGTTGCTGTATTACATCAGATGGCATACCAATCCATATCCGAAAAAGTGTTTTACTTTTTGAATTATTGAATGTATCATATTTTTAATAATATATATCTATATTCTTTAACTTGGATATACGCACTTTTTATTATTTGATATCCCTATCCTCGCTTTTCCCAGAATTTTCAGTCAAAAAGAAATTTGAACTATACTAAAATGTCAATATACTGTCAATAATTTTAGTGATAATTAATTTCTGTAATTTAATCTAAAATTGATGTGTCTGCACGATTGTGTCTTGCATATTATTCTCCCTTTATTATGGTTTCTAAAAAATAAAAAATAAAATAAAAAAAGTTTACGAAAGTTTAAGAAATAGTATATTGTTTTAAAGAAAACTCAGGCTCTTATTTTTTTTAGTGTAATTTTATTAAGTAAATTTAAAAAGCATGCTGAGGTCGATTGTCTAGATATTTCTTGATATTTGGATGTGCGAAAATATTGTCCCTGACGCCTCTAAGTGCAGGCCTGTTTGTAAGAAGGTCTTTCTGTGCCATGTGGTTGAGGAACGAGGAGAGTGACGCGAATACCACGTCAGCCCACGTTACCTGGATCACACAAATTGAAACAATATTACCCATCAACTTCTTACAATCAAATTCACGAATAGTACAAAAAACTTTGTACAGTACACCCCATGATAATATATTTTACCATTTAAATCCAGCGCGTTAAAGAATAACATTTCATGTTTAGCGCGAGTTTGTGACTGATGGTAAAACATATTATCGCTGTCCTGACGGTCCTGTCTACATTTTCTTTAAAGAGGACAACGTTGCGTCAACTTATGCACTAAAAATTCGAACTATATAAAACAAACATTTATAAGTATAAAATATTACTCTATATATATAAGAATGATGATAATATACCAAAATATCTCACCACTGATTACTGATTATAGAACTTTTTTTTTCTTTCTAAATACTTTATAACATAAAACAATGATGTAAATTCTTTTAAAAATAATTTTAGATAAGCTTTTTATGATTTTCTATAATTTCATGTACTATAGCTGATTGCTAAAGCTCTTTTGAAGTTCGCAGCTCTTGTCTGGGGCTGAGAAGTTTGCAAAAATTAAGTTATATACGATTAACTTTTTGTGTCATCTGTGATTCTATACATTGTTTTATTATTTAAATAATTAAAAACAAAAAATTCAAGAAATTTATAATTTATAGATAAAAACCGTTCATGTATGAATTAAAAAGTCCCCGTCTATTTATTAAGAACAATAAAATACTTTCGCATCTGCGCTTCTGTCACTTACGAAGAGTCATCTCCAAAATAGGGACTCGGTAGAGAATTATACAGAAAAAAAAGGACTTAACTAATTACATACATACTAACCTGATTTTTAACAAAGTGACCTCCATTGGCGTGCACAATACTCTCTAAGCGGTCCAGGTAATACTCAGCATTCTGCACCGCGGGTCCCATCTTTTTCTGCTTCAAAACCTCGTCCTTTTCGTCGAAAAAAGACACCAGACCTAAAAAAATAAAAAACACATAAAAACATTTATAAATATGAATCAATCTAATGCAATATAAAATATTTATTGCATTGACTTTACAAAACAAACAACAACAGAGTAATGTATTTTGTAGAAAACAAAAGTATAATGGACCGTAGTCTCCACAAATGTATGCATATTATATCAGATCTATATAAGTATTGAATGCATAAGGCAATAGAGCAACATTTTATGAAACAGTTCTGCAGTATAAGTATTTATATGAAAATGCAAATCAAATTTATTTTTCAATAATAAATAAAAATTTTATATCTAAATAAAGTATTACATGTTGAAGCTTTTTGAAAAAAAAAATGCGGAACTGGATATATGTGAGCAAAATTATATAGTCGACAGTACGTACGTATAAGAGTATCTCTTTACTCGTCAATAAACTTAAAAGAGCAATGTTAAGAATATGGATTTCTAACCTGCTCTGACGTCATTGATTGTATCCACGAGGACATCTGCATGTGTTGCATGCTTCAAGTCGCTCCCAGTGAGGTCATGTTTGCGAGCCAGGTAGCGACACATAGACATGGTCTGGTGTAAGGACATGCCGTCTATTTCCAGGTATGGTACCTTACCCACTGGGAAGCCTAGCAAAATCAAAACCCTGAAGAATTAGATATTTATCTCATGTACAGTACCTACGTGCATATATACTGTACAAGTCATGTTTGCGAGTTAGCACATGGTCATGGTCTGGTGCAAGGATATAGATATATGTGCCATCGCCTGCCATCCAACTCCAGCTTTGCTACATACAGTCATACATATGGTACACCTTATGCAAAGCACAAATTTAGCCCCGATTTAGAGAGAGAGAGAGAGATATGTTGTATTACAATACAAGTTTAATTAATGTATTTTTAAAATATTTGAATCTTAATTATTTTATGATTCTAAAACAAAATTTTGTTATTGGGCAATAAAATTTCATTAAAAGGAAAACGTAGGATAAACCTATTCTAATGGTGCGTTTTTTTTATCGTTTACCCTGAAAATATGTCTAATTATAGAATTTCAAAAATCTTACAATAAATTAAGATAAAGTAAATTTGAATTTAAATTTAATAACAATTTTAAGTTAGGGAAAAAAATCACTAGTGATACTTTTTTTTATACTGTAATAGGATTTGAATTTTTGTTACTTACTTTGTTTTCTAGTTTGAAACTCTTCCATTGAAATACGTTCATCGACGAACTGCTCCCCGCAGTAAGCCAGCATGAAGCGCACGGGTTCTCCGAGTCCAGAGATGTTGAAATAGACAAGTCGTGTCGACCCCTCCTGGTAAATAACGGCGTAATTAGCGGCTGTCATGTAAAACATCGTTGAGTAAAATTATACATACCAAAAATTTATCAAATAAAGTTAAAATGAATTGAAATATTTATTTCATAAGACAGTAAATCATCAATCGGGTTATTAATCGATTATTATTAATTATTATGCAACAGTCATTAATGCACAATTTTATTTAAAAAATATATATGTAAATAAAAATCTTTCTCCGCACACATTATCGTTATAATATATATTATTGCAAAGCATTTTTCTACCTCACCTAATGATTTTTTTATAATGCTAAGCTAAATGTTATTCTTATATGACGAGTTGTATTGAATTCTATATAACCGTATACAATACAAAGGTTTGAAATAGCATACAAATTAACAATAAAACTTTATATTGAGTAGTTATAATTTCTATTAATTTTCAAACTAAAATATTATAAATAGCATAAACTTAGCAAAAAGTTATGGTTACTTTAAATATATACACAATTTTGTAATGAAAATTCCTTTACATGCAGTATATTTTGATCAGTATCCTAATTTTCTCCTTCTCATTAATTTTTTTTAATGATTATTTTGACTATAAATACATTTTATCTACAAAAATAATTTTGCTATCTTCTATGCTATAAGATTCGTAATGTAAATTTGGAGCTTGCCAGTGGAGCTCGGTGGAACACGCAAGGCAATAGCAGGTTCATATTTTCCTAGCATTGCAATTTTATAAAACAACTGCTGCATCGAGGCCAGATAAATTTTTTAACGAGGAATAGTAAATTACACTTCTACTTACAAAAAATAAATAAATAAAAATCAATCAATACCGGTGACTTATTAACTAGCAAAATTATTTCAGCTAAGTTTAATTTGTG